>JASXSY010003098.1:0-127898 GCA_034509805.1 Sipha maydis | reverse complement strand
CGTAAAAACAAATTATTCGGATAAAAATGCATTTGAATAATATTTAACTATAATTATTCGATTAAAGTATTATTCGACTAAATTTCAAACATAGATAATTGAATAATTTTCGTTTATTTTATTTTGATAATCATATGGTTAGAAATTAAAAACATGCACATATTATAAAAAATATTTGGCATTGTATTTTAAGTTATACGATTGTGAATTATTTTATCATCCAGAAAAATGTAAAAATATTTTAAATAAAACAAATATCTATCAATAGAAGAAAGTTAAGAATTAGATATGTATTTTTAAATTATATTTTAATAATAATTTAATTATATTATAATATGAATAATATTTAATAATAAGGCCTACACCTACCATATTAAATTTTTGTGTAGGGCTCTATATTTAAACTTATAAATATGACATACAACATATGTACCTTAGTGCCTATATAGTATAATATTTTATATACGATAATAGCTACATGCCGTGCAATAATTTATTATTTGATTACATATTTGTTCGAATAATTATTTAGATACAATTTTGCCCAACACTATATACATATATATATTATACCGTACGACTACTTACCATATCCGAAGCGCCATTGTATGTGCGTAAAGTAATACTTTCTAGTGCCATCCATTTGATAGGTCGGTTTTCATTGTCATTTAAACAAGAATAATCATCAGGGAACAAGTCTCTGGACAATCCACTATCAGCCAATTTGACCCGTAACTTTTCGTCCACTCTAAATGTATATACCAACACATAGCATATTTATAGTGATTACACATTACACTACAAGGTCACTAATCTTAGACTCAAAAGGATTTATGGGAATTATGAATGAACGATAATGTAGTGTTAAGAGAAACTTAAGCTATGACTCGTTTAGTATTGTGTTAAAGATGCCTAATGAACTTTATTATAATGAATTGCCAAGTTCTTTTAAAAGTAATCAATTTATTTGTTATAATAGAAACTAAACTTCTGGTTGTTAAACATAATTTAAAATATTCAAAATAATTAAACTATAATCAATATGTTTCATTTTTAACAAAATTGATTTTATAATTGTTGTTAGCTGAAATTGCTTGAAATATTTAATAAAGTTACTACGTTGTTCAAAATTATTTAGTCTAGTAATAATTATTTATTAGTAACAAGTTCTCTATAGAGTTTCCAAATCGTGTAATCACCCTCTTTAGAAGTTACTGCATTCTTAATTTAATGAAAAGACTGAGATTTTGGATATTTAAAATCAATAAACAGTGAATATTTTTGTATCATAAGAGGAATAACAAATTTAAATTATTTTAGCTTTCGGTACATGCACGTCTTATAATAACATTTTATGTATTTGTAAATTTATTTTTGTAAAATTATTTCGACATTGAAAATTCAATAAATATTTGTTAAAACTGTATGAAAAAGTTAAATACTAAATAACGCAGCTAATATACTAAATGTAAATACGATTTATTTAGAAAAGTTAAATAAAATATTAAGTGTTAATGAATATTATAATTCAGTATTTATGGCTTTAAAATATAATGAAATATTAAAATCTAGTTAAAATTGTGTAGAAATATTTTAGATTCTGAACGGAGTGATGGAATCTATTGGTTTACAATGATGTGTGTTTTAGATTCTGAACGGAGTGATGGAATCTATTGGTTTTACAATGATGTGTGTTATATTTTTTATTTATTTTTTATTTTTTTATTATTTTTATTTTTGTGTCTGATGACACCTTTTTTGGCTGTAAAAATGCTTCGATTTGCTTATGTAGCAACTTTTCTGAAAGGAAAGTGAATCTTGTTGGTACTTGGGGGGGTCAAAAGTAAAAAAATTTCAATATTTTTTAAATTCGACGCGAAAAACCCTAAAAAAATGAGGGAAAAACGGGAGTTTTTACGCAAAACCAGTTTTCGACATACTCAATTTATTATTTTGCTATAACTCAAAAACTAATCGATGTAAATACTTGAAATTTTCACCAAATGTTTAGATTAGCGTTCTCTATATACCGTTAAATTTTCAATGTATTTTGACATTTATTGAGCTATTTATAGACAATTGAAATTTTCAATTTTTTTAAGTATTTTTTTTTAAAATTACGAATTAATTTTTTTGGCCTGCCAGAAAATCTTGAAAATTTAATACAAGGTTTCTTATAAGTTGTTCCTTAACAGATAAAAAAAAATCTAAAATCGCATGTCAGAATTTTTTTTTTATAAGTGCTCAAAGTTCCAATTTGTATAAAATGTGTAAAAATCACGATAATTTGCAAGTTATTTTGTAGATAAAAATTCATAAAATTTTTTTTGTTCATACTTAAGGTTCAAAATTTTAACACTAGGTTATCTATAAGCTATTCTTCAAATTTCTTTAAAAAAATTTCTACTAGACTAAGAGAAAAAAATTTAATGACTGTTTGAAATTTAAATATTTACGAAATTGCATAAAATAGCGATTTATTCTCAAACGATTTTTAATATTTGTTATAATTCAAAAAGTATAAGTCGCAGATTTTTGAAATTTTTACCAGCTGTTAAGATTAGTATTTCCTTTATGTCATATTTTTTTCAAAATATAATATTGATTTTTAAGCCACTTATAGGCATTTAAAATATTCGATTTTTTTACATTTTTTTTTTATAATCAGTGATAAAAAAAATTTGGCTCGTACAAAATACTTGAAAATTTATTAGAAGATTCCAGAGAAGTAGTTCTTAATGTCATTCAAAAATTATTAAAATCCATAGGCACAATTTTTTTTTATAAGCGTCTGAACAGCAAATATTGACATAAAATTACATGTAAAATATAATATAATGTATAATATTCTAGACTGACAAAGATAACGTTTTTTTTTAAAATGCTCTAACTCAAAAACGAAAAACCGCAACAACTTGAAATTTTCACCAACTCTTTATATTAACGTTTTCTATACATGATTAAGATTTCAAAGTATTTTGACATATTTTGACTTATTTATAGACAATTTAAATTTTCGTTTTTTGTAAAATTTTTGTTTTTAAACATCTATAAAATTTAATTGGCAGACCGAAAATTCTTGAAAATTTAATACAAGGTTTATAATAAGTTAAACTTATCGGAACTAAAAAATTTTGAAGATGTTGAAATTATTTAATTTATTAATTACATAAATACATTGTTAATTTTAAAAGTCGCAATCAAGTATCAACGTCAACATGTGTAATGACCAACATACATTGTACGATATCACATATAAAAATATTAAAATTGATGCTATATGTTAATATAAGGGATTATTATAGTAACTACATGCATTATTTTTAAATATTTAAACTATGTCGCTGTATGCAACTGCCAACCCATCCTAATTGAAAAATATATTTATCGTTTCAAAATAAAATATACTTTTTACAATATTTATAAATAACAATGAATTATATTCTAGACGAGTAGTTCTCAACCTTTTTTGATTCATGTCACCTTTAGCCACTAAAATCAAACACTGCGTCACCCTAACATCAAAATAATAAACAATCTTAGCTGTATATTTTAAAATTATTCTTTTATTAAAAAAAAAAAAATATAGTACACAAAAACGTTGACACTTTAAATTTAAACACATAAACTTTATAATAGCAAATAAAAAAAAAAAGTTAAAAAAAAAATAACTTTGAACTTTGAAGTATGTTATGTACATGATAGTGGCGGTATAGGTATATAATATATTTAAATATAGAAATAATATGATTGTTTTCGAAAAAATTAATTTTTTAATTTTTTATTCTTTTCCCGTTAAAATTCTGCGTCACCCCTAAGCTAGGTCCATGTCACCCCGGTTGAGAACTACTGTCCTAGACAAACATATTAACTCCGTTTAGAATCGTTATTCGTATACAATGATATCTATCATTGCATTCAAATTTAACAAATCCATTGTAATAATGACCTATCCTATAAATGAGGTGCACTCCACCCCCAATTGTACAGAAGAGCGAGGCCCATCCGGTTCTTTTTTTATTTATAGATAAACTAAATTAGTGAAAATGTAATTAAACTGCATGGTATTTTATAGACATTTATTCCAATTTACTTCAACTTTCAAAAATACAATTTTAGTTTTTTTTTTTTTTATGTTAATGTCACATTTTAATTAAAAAATAAATTGCATTTTTCTTAACATCAAACATTAAAGTAATAAGGGAACATAATCCAAGCTTTTTAAATATATATTACAAAATAATTTGCGCTTTCATCACAGTGGTAATTTACTTTGTAATATTTTTTTTATATAAAAATAAAACTCGATAAAAAATAAATAACATGTTGAAAAAAATAAAAGTTGCGTATCAGATACAGATGATATCAATAGTGCATTTTCTTATGTTTTGGAATGTATTGAAAAAAATAATAATTCATTTAGCGTTGAATTAACTTTCCTAAAATGTCTAAATCACTGATTATATTTAATAAATGCTTTAATTTGTTTTCTTACTAATATAAAGGGATAGTTATAAAGGTGTATTATTCATTTTTCAACATTTGTTGTTCACCATGGACAATATAATTCTAAAAACATGCATATATATATATATATATATATATATATATATATATATATATATATATATCTATAAATTACTTACACACAATTCCTGGCAGCTATGTCCTTATGGCAGATGCCTTGGCTGTGAAGGAATACACTGCCGAGACTAAGTTGTACGGCCATGTTGACTATGTCTTGAGTAGTCAAATTGTAGTAGTCGTTATTTTTCTTTTTGCAATCGCAGAGGAACCTGTTTTATGGAAGTTTTATATATGCTTATAACATAAACAATACCATAAAAATATGAATAAAATATAACTATTTACTTTTTTAGATTCCCTTTGTTACTAAATGGATATAATACCATTGGTGGTTTATTTGAGTACTGGCATACAGCTATTGGCAGCAAAATGTTAACATGCTTCGGAACACCGTGTAACATTAGGCTTTCAGTCAGAAACATTTTAATTTGTTGAGATGCAGCGTCGACTACGAATCAAAACAATATATTTATATTAATTATTAACAAAAACATAATGATTATATGCATATTAGACGTAACAACATATTAATTGTTATTAAATAATAATAATAAATATATAGATATTTATAACCTTTAATTACAATAACGATAGATATCTTCAAAAAATAAAATAAATATTATTATATGATAAAATACTTTAAATAAACATTTCCATCGTTGTATGAAAAGTAAAAATACTGAAAAGTTATTTCAGAAGTAAACAGTTCGTCGTATATTTTAAATCGCTCGTTTTCAGACCCAGTAGACGGAATAAATTTAAATCATGTCTGACAATAAATTCCACAGGGAATTATTTCAAGGGGGCCTGTATTATTATTATTATTATTATTATTATTATTACAATATATATTATAAATATACATATATATTTCATTAGCCTCTACTCCCTTTGTCTGTAACTTCCTCGTTCACTTGAACTAACCGTTCAAAGTAGCCCTTTTACTGAACTATTAATCGACAACGATTGAACTGGAAAACGTATGCGACCCTCCAACGCAAAAAATAAAAAAATAAACTGTACAAAATGCAAGGGTCAAGATAAAGGGTTCAATGCTTGAAATTCCAGAGTTATTAACATGCAAAAGATCGTGATGAAAATAAATCACGCTCATGAATTTCGTCATGGCATGGGTACCTATGTTATACACTACATTGTTGTGGTTTATGCTTATGGTTATGCTTTATTGTAATTGGTTTTACATAAGAAAACACGAGCCATGTAATAGAGTTTTTTTTTTTTTAGTTTTTTCTATGTGTAGAAATTTATCTTTAATAGAAAGAGTATATACTAAATATGGAAATAATTTAAGTTTAAAGAAAGTCACGGTTCTCGAATATTTTCATCTTAACAACAGGCAACTTTATTTTTAGTCTCAATTATTTTCAAGGAGCAATAAATTACTTCTTTCAAAAATAAATATTATATTATTAATAGTTTAAAATAAACTAGCTAAAATAATCTGATTAAGACGTTTTTAATGAATGGGCTTTAACAATTATTATAATAACTTGGTTCATAATTATAAATACATTTAATAAAAATGATATAATAAAAGTTGGTATAAATTAAAAATAGAATATATAAGTTAATACTAGATAACTTCGGTCACAAGAAAATATATACTTTGTATATAAAAATATATAAAAAGGATAAAAAATATTAATGGAAACTATTATCATTTATGTATAAACGATCACTAGTGGAAGAAAGAAAAAAATATTTGCTTTTACATATATTTTTGAACTGTTCGTATGCATACATACTGGAAAATATCATATATACATTATTATACTAGAATAAAGGGTTTCCGTCTCTCAATAGCAATAGGTGTACAATAGGTCTATGGAATGTATCGATGTGCGAGAGAGAAAAATATGAGAAAAGTGACCTGGGTGAATCCATCCATCCGTTCCGTTTACCGAGAACATTCGAGACTGGAATACATAATCGCACAGTGCCTACGACAATATAACGAGACTATACGGATATCACGCGAGTTTATGTTGGTCCGTGCACGGTAGCCAGGTGAGGCGAACGGAGCAATGTAGAACAAACATTTCCCCGGGACCCGAGCAAACACAGCCTTTAGGTAATATTTTTATCTCGTTAGGGATTAAGTGCTGACCGTAGGGTAAATTGAATGTACGCGAATGAATCGAAATCTCCCAGGCGTCTCCGGCGGCAGAGACCTTTACACCGCGCGGGACATCCGCACTGCGAGAGGGGAATTATGACGCTTTTATTTTTACGTTATTCCTTTCAATTTTTTTCTTTTTCTTCTTTCTCTATCCCTCTCCGACCCATTCATACGTTTTTTTTTCTTTGCGAGTATTCGCAAGTCGTTCAGTACAAGAATGTCACATTATAAGTAGCGGATATTACCGAGAAGATGGAGATCACGGAGAGGGGTAGGAGGTCGTGAGATGATGAGACAGTAAGGCGGAGATTGAAAATCGGTTTCATCTTCGGTGAAATGATTTTTGTGGACGACAAAAGTTATCTTTTCTGATAAACGTGCAGGTACACTGTTGGCCCGAGGGATTCCAAGTTGATCAAACATAAATTGATCTTGTTCGCTTTATTTATTTATTTTTTTCCATAGAAGTCAAAAAGTAGACGATTTCGATGCAATAAATATAATATGAAACAAAAGCAATCGTTTATAATTCGTCACAGTCTGATAGGTTTTCAAAAGGGCCGGAAGTTGAAAAGCCTACTAACGTTACTATCATCCGTTTCAATCAAACGGATCGGGTAGTATTTTGAATACTTGATTGTATTTCATCTTACAATTAGAACTTTTATTTTGAACTTTAAAATAATTTACATTCAAAGAAATAAGCATAAACTAAAATAAAAAAAAAAAACAATACGAAAATGAATAAAAATTATACACACGTCTAAAGTAGATCATTTTCAGTTTTGAAAATGATTTATTTAATTAAAAGTTTGATAACTTGAATAAAAGCATTAATAATTTTTTTTTCAATAAATGTTTAAAAAATACTTACATAATTTTATAGCTAATATATTTTAATGAAAACCATTACAGCTAATTTAAGACAATGAAATAAGATTGTAGATACATCACAGAATAATTAATATTATTTTTCATGAGTTCAAAATTGTATTTTAGTTTTTGATGTAGTTAGAAATTGCTATTTTAAGCTGCAGCTAGTTTTACTAAATATTTAAACACGTAAATTGATTTTAATAGATTCTGAAAAAGGTCAAACTACTATTTTCTACAGTTAATACGACAGACAATTCATTTCACCCTGGGGTGTTTTGACATTACGGCAAGATAGAGGTGTTTGTTTATTTTTTTTTTTTATAATAGATGCGATATTTAATGTTGTAATTTATTAAGAGTGATATTATTTTTTAAATTACTTTAAATGATTTATAGAAGAATCATTAAATTGTAAAAGAGAAAAGCTAAAAAAAGTAAATAAATAACTGTATAGTGACCAAGTACTAATAATAAACAATTATATATTTTTTAGTTAAAAATATATTTGTAAATATAATTAATAATTTTGAATATTAAGGTAATATTAAGTTCGTTTTGTTTGTAAATAATAATAATACAAAATATAAAATATTAATAAACAATATATTAATCATGCAAAAAATCTAATGAACATTTCAATTCGCGGTAGACTTTAAGTGATACATAAATAAAATTTACAAATCGCAAAACATAAGTAGACTCAATTTGTAAAATCAATATATGGTTTTAATTTAAAAAAAAAAAAATAATTAATTAAATTAATTAAATGTAATCTTAATAAAAAGTCTTTAGATAAAAATTACCTTTTTTTTTAAATATATTGGCTCATAATTTTAAATTTAACATATTCATCAATTACTCTAATCAAAATTATTTGCTTCACGGGGGAAGTATTGAAGTGTAAGTATACTTAGTATTTATTTTCTTAAAACTAATTTACCTTACTTTCAATTTATTTTCATTACTTTAATAAATTAAATAGTATTATATTTGTTTGCGAAATAAACTACTTATATTTAACTATAATTTATGGTAGTATTAATATTATACGAAGTTACCTATTTTAAAAGACCTTAAAGAACGGTTGACCACATTAAAAAAAGTGTTCAATTTTAGTTATAATTATAATTTGAAAATTACTATATATTATAATACACAATTTAATATTATACTTTAAAAAAAAAAAAAAAAACTGAAATGGCAACCTCGATCTTCTGATTTCTCACGCAAACAATTAAAATTCAAAATAATTATACGACGTTATCTTTTAGTAAGTAACATTTTTAAGTATACTATGGATTGTTTATTAATTTCTATATACAGCAGTAAAGATTTTTTGTTGGATATAATGAATAATAAATTTCAAATATTTTTAAATATTTTCGATCATTATAAATCAAGAAACATAATCTACTCCATAGCTGTGAAAAAATTAATTTCAAAATAATTCTTCATACAATTATTCTTGTCATTATACTATCTAATAAATACACTTTTTTTATACCTTATAAGTAAGTATCATATACATATGGATTAACACCAGAAATCAAATACTATAATAGAATGGATATTTTGAAGGGTTGGAAAAGTCATCGTAACGAATATAACGCATTTGAATGTGTAATCTATATCTTTATTTACACGAGAAAAAATAGACGCAATTTATCGCAAGTGCTGATGATGGTATGTAAATTTATATTCTTGTCAGCAAATATTCAGCAAAAGAAATCAATTTTTCATACTTATGCCTTATATGCATTAAAAAATTATTCTGTTGCATTCGATTTAAAATATTTTTTTCGTTCACTGACAGCATAACCGATTAGTATAAAATGTTTAATAAAATATTAACTGTTTGTACAAGGAATACAGCATAAAAAATTAAACATCAACTATAGCTGAAGATATATGGAAATATATAATTTATATTTTTATATTTTTAGTTTATAATAAATGTACTACATGCACTTTTTTTTTTGTATCATACATAGTTCATGCATGCAAATATTTAAAAATTAAAATAAGATTATATTATCATATATAAAACATAGAGCAATTTGGTATATATTTTTATCTCTTCGCTATCTTCTGAAACAAAGATTATATAAAAAACCATAAACAAAAATATCATACATTTTACGAAAAAAAATTAATCAATTATTCAATATTTTTATTACAGTTTTAGTTCTAAATATTAGAAAAAAATAAACTATATTTATGAAATGTAAAAATAATCAATAAAAGTAAATAGTTAATTAGTGATTCAAAGAATAGAGAACGACTATTCTTTCTTCGAAATAATTAAACGCTAAGCCTTATATAACTTGAACACCGAGCTATATGCTATATATGCCTATAGACTATGATTATAATATTAAAATTGGTACATTGAATAAAACTTACCCGTAACAGTTTTTACAAGCACTTCTTGAGATCCACCGCCATTTTTCTTGTACACGCCTTGATACACTTTACTGAAAGCGCCCTCTTGGTACAGTCTTTCCAGTTTAACTGGGGTACCACGAGAATCCAGCATTCGTATACGGTCATTCAAGTCATCACATATTCTCCGATCGTTAACGGCCATCTAATTGTAAACAATGAGTATCCGAATGCATTACTATCAGACCGGAAATTAGCGCCGAATAATTTATCACACATGAGGATGTTATGTGGCCTATAGGGACGCAGAGGAGTAGATCCGAATCCCCGGTGCAATAATCATTAGGGGAACGTGTGCATTAACGACATAGCTTACGAATTAGTCATTTATGAAAGTTGATATTAGTTCGGCCACACTTTAGTTTTATTTTTTTATTTTTCTACCGATCACTCATTATTATGAGCATAACATTATTATGACGAATGAAAGGTATTTGATGACGTATTGAAATAACGACGGTTTTGCCTTCCTCTCCTCCAAACTGTCAACAGCCAAAAAAGTATGATTGATGGAATATGGAAGGTCCTTTAACCCAAAATCTTTAATGGCTTTAATAAACACGACTACGACTTTTGCCCACGTCACGATGTCGTTTTGGCAGAGCTCCACTTAAAGTTTTGTCCTAACCAAAAAATAAAAAATGAAAAAATAATAATAAAAATGTGCCAGGACATTGATTCAAGGCATTATCTATCGTGGTAGTTGTGTTTCTAATCCTGTTAAATGGCTCGGTGCCCATTTGCCGGGTGGGAATCGATTATGGTCGCAACCGCGAGGATGATTTATCTGCGGTAATGGGCCTAAATCACGCGAAACGATTTTGCGTAATGATCGTGTCACACATGGGGAAAATGTAACCACGGTTTATTGATTTTTGGTTCACGTTGTAATTCGATAAGAATGGATGTAATGGTGAAGTCGATGGACACGTATATGCAATACATAAAACATACAACGATGTTTTAGTATTAATTTATGTATCTAATTTATAGATTATTGGATATCAGAAAATCAAACAGGATACACATGATTATATGAAAATGGTCGGTTAAATAACAAATAACACTAATAAACCACATCCCATAAATAAACCAATATATAGGTTGGATTATAATATACGTGTATTATAACGATTAGTATTATGATCAACTTTTTGTAATTTCTAATGAATTATGCTTATATATAGGTTACATGATATAATTTAATATTTTTATTATATTAGATTATGTTTTTTTTTTTTTTTTTTTTTTTAAATGTGTTTATAATAAGGTTACCATAAGGTTTTGGATTATTATGGTATTTGGTGTTAAGAACCCGGTATAATAATATCTAGTACTTCAAGACACTACGAAAAATATGTTTTTAAATTAAAAATGAATAATAAGAAAAAAAAGAATATGTTAATAAATAAAAAGTTTTCATGGACCGAAAAAAAGCATAATGTGTAATATCCCAGTGATAAACAAATCATTGTATAAAAAATAATTTACAAGTCAAATGTAAGACTAATCGTTTAAAAAGCTTTATATTTTTCAGAATAATAATTATAAAGTTCACTAAAACAACATAAATAATAACTGTTTCAATCAACAAAGACTTAGTTTGTACACAGTGAAACAATAATTGTTTTTACGGTTTCTCTTGAATGTTAATTTATCATCCAAACAATAAAATAATCAACTTAGAATTTACAAGTCCATTAATTGATAAAATAACTACTATTGAGAATTAAAAAAAAAATATATAATTTAATGTTAATTAAATGACAATTGCAGTATAATTGTGCATACGAATCATTTTTAACTTAATTAATTTAGTTTATTGATGACAGTAAATTATTTTAACTTTTAAAATAAAATAAAAGATACTAGTTATAAAACTATAGAATTTAAAAACAATGAACAAAATAAAATAAAACCATTATAAATGAAACGTAAATTATCAACATTTAATTATTATTAATTTATTTTTTTTGTATCACAGTTTGAAATGTAAAACTAAAATTATGTCTTAACACCACTTGTAAAAATAAACCATCCCTTTTTATTATTGTATACATTGATGTATATAATACCTCTCTCCTTAAACCTCCAGGCTACATTGACAACTCCTTTGTCTTGATTCATCCCTAACCCATAAGCTTCTTGCAAGCTTCTTCCCTAAATAATTCTGTACTACCTCTATCATTATCTGTCTTTACCACGCCTGGTCAACTCTTCATAGGTCTCCCTCTAAAACCTCTGTCCCTTTCTTTTCTTTGTATAATCCTTTGTACTTCATGCATGAACAATATCACCACCATTTATTTCACTTGTAGTCACATATAATTATTGTATATTTTAGAATCAGGAAGTTTTATAATTCTATTTTTAGCGATTGACTAAAATTATTATAAACGTAAAAGTAAAATATTTTATTGCTTTTATCACTATAATAAGTTATTTATAATTTATAATATATGTACATTTTTTTAATGTTTTTCAGTAGATAGAGATTGATTATGATATTATAATTATGAGCACAATTATACACAGGAATAGTTTATTTATATATTCACTCTATAAATTTAATAAATTGATGCTTAACTGCTATGTGAAAAACTCATAAGCTTGTAGAATTTCAATAATTTTAAAGTATAAATGCCGCCAGTCCCATAACTAGAGTAAAGAATATCATAGAATTTATTGAGATACTTGTTAAGGTTTACGTAAGAAAATATAGTAAGTAAAATGTAACCTTTAAATTCTTAATAATTATATTTTAAAATACTAAAATATGTTTTACTATTATCGGCGGTCGATTTGAATGCAGAAAATTATAATTATGCTACCAAAAATAATGCTAACTGAAGAATTAGGTGATTTATCAAATTTTAAAATAGTATACATAAATATAGATAATTGCATGGAAATTATTTATGAATGTAATTTTTGTCTTATACAGTTGAATAATTATTAAAAACTTGTAAACTTTCATTTGTAACAATAATTTTCTTCCTATCTGATTTATTCATTCTTTACATTATTATTTTAATTTTTGGAACTTTAAAATCAAATTGTATGTTAAATGTTAAATACGCATAAAGTATTTTAAATGAATTTGACATCAACATTAAAATTATCTTATAACTGAATTAGAATATATGATATAGTGTAGTGCAATGACCAATACACCAATTTAATGGCGTTGTAACATACATATATTACATTATTATTTTTATTTTTTTTCATATAATTTTGTTTCAGAATTCGTAGTTATTATCTAAGCGACCTTATATTATTATATTATTTAAGCCACTACAAGGGTATAAGTTGTTTAAAAAATATACATGAATGTGTATAATTGTATTCTTTCTAATTACGTATTATAAATATCATATTTTTCATTGTGATTCAACTGCGTTGTATTTTATGGGAGTTTTTATTTTTAAAAGTAAATAGTTCCTTGGCACGCAAAATGTGTTCATTTGTAATATTATATTCACAAACATACTTTTGTTTCCCGAGTTGTTGTTTTGACTTATGTATTAAAAAACATGAAAAGGTGTATTAAGTTTTATTTATTAAT
Organism: Sipha maydis; assembly: GCA_034509805.1. Classification (NCBI taxonomy): domain Eukaryota; kingdom Metazoa; phylum Arthropoda; class Insecta; order Hemiptera; family Aphididae; genus Sipha; species Sipha maydis. Next base: position 114,285 of record JASXSY010003098.1, on the reverse strand, counting down.
GCTATGTCGTCAGGTAAAACGATCTGGGTGTGAAATTTCGATACCAATGTTTTCGCGTAATACAAACCAGTTGACAGCAATATTATTTACAGTCATATTAATGTCGACATGAAACCAAAGCAGGATATTTACAATAACGTTGTTACGAAATTGTATTGCGTTCGAGATATTGTACTTGTATTAAATGAATATAAAAATTGAGGAATAAGTGTGTGGACAAAAACAAAATTCTGCATCAATAGGTCGGAGACCCGTCGTTGGTGGTAAGAGAATACTTCTGGATGAAAAAAAAACGTGTTAACACGACGCGTGACGGACGGACTTAAATAAACGAATCGAAGACACGTGTGCCGAGGACCGTCGTTTTTCACACATTTCCTGCGGATAAGAGTGTGAAAAGATTAACGTTCGGCTATATATTATATATTATACGGGGGAGCGTATCCAGTGGCGCGTGTCTTGGCATAGTCATAACCCGTTGTGCCGAGTTAAATATTTTTAAGCTTCTTTAAAGGCTGCAAATTGTATTAGTGATGATTTCCAGTCGGACCGTTCACAATCAATTGTTTGATAGGTTAACTGATTGGCAGATAATAATCCATAAACAAATACATTTCAATGTAGTTATGCATTCTTTTTCTTGCTCTGTTTTCAAATAATATACCATTGTTAAGTCGTTAAACTTTCGGTAAAGAATAGCAAAAACATATGCACATATATTATTTTAGACTTAATTAATTTTTTTATTGTTAAAAAAATATTTAACATTTAATAATATAATCGTTCTAATACTGTTTTCGTCAAGAACTAATTATTTATTTTCTTATTACCTATTATTATTATTATTTATTATTTATTTTCCTTTTCTTTGTGTAATTGCTGAGGTATTCTACATCTTTAATAAATAAAAAAAAAACTACTTAATTAATAGCTATTGTAAGACTATGAAACCTAATATGTATATACTAAATATATGTAAGCTAAAAACTACTATAACTATTATTATGATTTAATAACCACCGGTAATTTTTATCGTGATGAAAATTAGTATCGAAAAGGGACAGCAAATATTATGTTTAACACGGTTGGTAAAATATTAAATATGTCGGCACACGGACATTTGATATGCCTAAATTACAGGGACATAAAACTGTAAGATTACGTTACTTGTATTCACTGTTTACAAATTTATCCTTTAACGTATAAACATAATATGAATAATTATTTACGTTTTATTAAACGACACATAGCTATAATATTCTTGGAGGATAGAATTAAATTATACAAAAATTGTAACTAAATGTTTGACTAAAAATAAAATTGATTACATATTAATAAATTATTACTTAATTAAGCACCAAAACGAAAAAAACAAAATGAATAGTATTTGAACAATGAAGGTTTACAAACGAACAAAAAAGATTAATATTTTGTCAAATGACGACTGTCGAAAGCTTAATCGGTTTGCCAGTTAATAGTCTAGAATTAGATTCTCCCATCATTTTAGGCAACAAAAAATATACCGACCGGAAAAAATAAACGCAAGAAAGGCGTGTCGGTAATACCAGATCCGTCCTAAATAAAACGCGCTATCATCGATATTTTCACGATAGGGGCCTTATACCAAACCAACATAAATGATAATTTTTCTATACAAAAACAGGCGTATATACAAGTAATGGTCATTAAACTAAAAATACATACAACATGGTTTGTGGTATTATCCACGCGTTGAATTTAATCAAAAAAGTTTTCGATTAAAATATTTAATAACACAACTATCAACGCGGATTTCTCAATACGTCTCCAGAGTGGAACCAACGATATTTGCGCATACATTTTTTTTTTTTAAATAAAACTTAGCGTTGACAAACTAGTCCTGCACAAACACGTGTGGTTCTAATGTAATAATTTCGACGCGTTCATTCGTCAAATCCGACATATACCTCACGCACGAATATAATATATATATATATATATATTATATTATTTTTCGAATCATCTTAGACACTCTGTATGCGTGTGCGTTACAATGTTTTAAGTTTTTTTTCTTATTTGGCAAAATCGCTTACCAGTGGCGTGCAAGCGTAATACGATATCTTGGAAGCCGTGGGTGACGCGGGTTTCGAGTAAACGTGATAATTATCGCTTCCGGAGGCCGCCGCTACGTAACTGGTGGCGTACGGCGACACGTGGCTGCTGCTGCCACAGCGAACGTCATCTACAATGTCTGTCGTCTGTCCCGTCTTCCGCACGCTTCTTATTGTCGCGTACGTACTGCCGTTGGTGCTAGTCACAGAGCCAACGCGCACCAACATGTTGGGGTTGGCCACGTAAGCGGCACTCGTATAGCTCGTACTGGAACAAAGACGATCATAACGATTAATGTGATGCAAGATGATATTTCAAAAGCACGATATTAAAGAAAAATCTGAAGTTAAAGTAAAAATGAACCGAAACGTATCCGTTTATAAATGTACGTCAAATCGTAATACATGATGCTGAAAATGATAAATGCTATAAATGATGCTTTTTCATTTTTTTTCTCTCTCTCGTTGTTTCCTCAACAGTCATATCTCCACAGATCGTTTGAAAATATTGTATATGATTTGTATGGCTTGATTAGGGCATTTTTATATCGTGCATAGATAATTCTTGACCGTTATCAACGTCAAAGTTACACTTATATACTTTTTTAATTGAAATTTATTATTAAAAATAAATATAAAATAAAGTTTAGTTTTATTTTTTATTTTTTATTTATCTAGACATAATTTGCTATATTATGCAATGGTGTACCTAGACTCTTACTCTTAAAATGTAAAAATGCTTATAAAAAGGTCGTATCCCTTCCACAACAATATTATTAGTGACATAATATCTTATACAATATTGTTCCATATAAATATATTTCCTTTTAACTAATAAAATATGATATTTATAAACACATAAAACAATACATTTTTATTAAATAAAATTTATATTGAAGTATATAAATAATAAAACTCACTAATATAGGAATATTTTGTAATTTTAAAAATCAAATATAGTATAATTTATATTATGAAAATTATAATTATATGACTTGAGTTAGAATTTTCCCTACCTAATATGTCATTACGGATACATTTTTAACGCTAATTTCTTGATTTAGACAATGCCTACCTGTTAACTCGAAGTTTATCTTTATTTCAATTAAAAATAATTTATCTTTAAATATAGAATTAATAACGCATTGAATTAAGAAAATTAAATCTTAATTAATGTTTTGTACTTAATTTAATGATATATCTATAGTTATAACTAGATTATTAAATAATCAAGAATCGAGTTTAATTGTAAAAATATTTGTATTTTTAATTATTACAGTTATTAAAATTCATGATGTATGAAAAATTATTCAAAGTATACTTTTTTAACTAGTGGGTATTTTTTCTATCATATTACAACAAAAATATTGATTTTTAAATACTTCAATATAACAGGAAAAAAAAGACCACTAAAAGGTGTATCGAAGATTAAAATGTACCAATATTACATGATAATTTTCAAGTATCAATAACAAAACATTTCATTTATGCGCATTGTTTTCTTCACAATGTATTTTATATTTATTATATAAACCTGTGATATTGACCGATTAAGTGGCCTGAACATAAATATGCATTGTTCAGTTAATTTGAAATAAAATATGCTGCACAAACGCATTTTAATTATTATTGTAATGTAAATGAAAAATACTGTTTGTTTGGAATTATTGTTATGATATATTTTAAGAATATTTAAGAATATGCGGAAAATAACTGGTATTAAAATCAACAAAAGCCAGAAATAATACGATTTTTTATTGATCATTGTTCAACAACATAAGCAATATTACTTTTAGAATTAATTTTACGTTGGAAGTGCTCATAACAGTAGCATTATAACTTAAAAGCTCGAGAACTCGGTAAACATAACATGGATATTCATGTCTACATCATTATATTAATTATATAAAGTAATGTAAAATATATTATTCTAAAATATTTTTATGAGCTAAATGCGTGTTTAATTAGTGTTACTTTACAGCAAGAGTATTACATTATGAGATATGACGTTATAATAAATATATTAATCAAAATATTTCTGTTATACAATTTTTATTAAGCCGTGAGAATTTCATAACCACCAAAGCTAGTCTAATTTATTAGAAAGCTTTAAACTAGTCTTTATCACGGAAATATGTACAATAACTGTTTATGTTCATTATTAATCAGAATACATTTAAATGATAAAGTGATAAGTTACTTTAATAGTAATAACAGTACTACGCTATAATGATACTTTAAGTTTTCGGATTGAAGATAATCAAATTTAAACATTACTACATGATGCGTGTACCATTATGAAACATACCACTTGGGAATAACAGTTTATGTGCCATGTTTTTTTTTCCAAAGCCAAACATATATTTATCGGAGGCAGGTAGACACCATGGAAAATATCAATCTATCAAAAAAATATGACGAATAACGATATTAACATCGACAAATTATGTAACTGAGGATTAAAAGATTAGTTTTAAATGATTTATGTATGTTTTTAAATTCTATTAGCTTTTTACACATGTGTCTACAAACATGATTTATAATTTTTTAAGTGTAGGTACATCAAACAATTTATCACCATAAAAATTCGTGCATTAAAGTTTTTATGTACATACGTTTTTGAAAGTAATTTACATTTTTTTGAAAAAATTAAATGCAAAACAACGGTTACTTATTAAAAAAATGCAACAACTAGCTAAAATTATAATAGATTATTAATATAGTATAACTTTTCTGTGATTATCTTTGAATCAGTGACATATTTTAGTAGGAAAAATTAAAACAAAAATTATAGCTCTTAAAATATTTGATACGAATACCAATGTGTAAACGAGTATACATAAAAAGCTCATTTTGTCGAAATTTCTTCGGAATAGTTTTTGTAAAATGTAATACATATTGCTTAAAGGCTTTAAAGTTTGCAGTGTACTACAAAAAGTTTGATTGAAGTATCTGATGTGCATATTAAGGATTGTTTACATTAAAAAATGGGTATTAACAAATTCTTAAAATTCAACATGTTTATTTTAATATAGTAAATAACATTCAGAAATAAAAAATTTAAAAACCAAAATAATATAATATTAATTCATATTTATACTCCGAAGTTAATTATTAATTTAAAATATGTTTCATAATATGCTTTATAGTTAATACATGAACTAAAAATTAGTATTTAATTGAATGCAACTGAAAACGATGGTTAAAAAATACTTTGTTCAATTTTTATTTGTATCTCAAGGATTTATTTAATAAATTAAATAATTAATAGTATATTTTCAAAGGCGAATTTATAAAAGTTTCTTGGTATTACTATTGTAAATAAAATTTTTATAAATCCTGTTTGACCAAACTAATAAAAAAATTAAGTCACCACGCAAAACAATTGAAAAATTATTTTATGTTATTTAGCAAATAGAAAAAAATAGTATAAGAAAACTGTATGGAGGAAAAACTGCTAAAGAGACTTTGTTTCGAGACTACAATGTACATAATGAAATAAAAAGTTTCAAATAATTGCGCACATGGAGTTTTCTTTAAATCTTACATTGAATATAAACTTTTTTTATTAAACATATTGTACTTTATTACGTTAAACGCGATCAGCTATACTAGAATTATAAACATTATTTAATGGACGAACAAATCCTTATAAATGGATCTGTTTAATTTATTTGAATTCAAACAAAATATTTTTTTTTGTTATTATATTATTAAGATTTCACGTTCAAAAATTACATTGATAATATTGCTATGGTTTATTTATAATATTAAAAATTAGGTTGGAACTAAGATACGTTATAAAGCTTCTTATACGACTAAAATATTTTTATAAATAATGAAAACATATTACCATTTACAAACGAGATTACGTGATAATTTAATTGAATGAAAAGGTAAACTATTGAAAACATGAAATAATGATTATATAATTTTGGGTTTATATTACAACCAGGTAACATAAAAAAATCTATTATAGGATTATTATATGTTATTAAATTATTATTATATTATTTTATTATTTATTTATATTATAATTATTATCTGTTATAGCATTCATTTCAGGGAGTAATGTTAAAAATTTTGATCGTAATCGTTCTGAAGTAAAAATTATACAGTATGTTACATAATTTACATTTAATTTGTCTTGTGTAACGATATTTTTTAATTCGATGTTTTCAGTAGGTTATAAGTATATAACCTATATATAAACCTATAGGTTATAACTTATAAGGTTAGCAGGCTATAATTATCAATTGATATAATATGAAAATGAAACCAAATCTGAAGCACATAAATTTGAAATAAGCTTTTCAGAGATAAATAAATTTTTCTAATCTTCATCTTAACTAGATAAAGGTATAAAATAAAAATATATGTGTTATGATACAACAAACTGTGTACCGCAAAACATTTTAGTTTTTAATAATTATGATTTTGTTTTCTGTAATTTATACTAATATTTTTTCGTAAAATCAAAACATTGAATGATTGGAATACTTAATCATATCGCGTCTGGTCGATATGATATAATTTACTATTTGAATCCACCATAGAATTTCTGAGAGCTGGGTGCAATTTTGAATGTAGAAAAAAATTAGGTAAAAACATTTTTTTTTCTTAAATATTTGAGTAGAATAATTTTGAAAACCCGTCATTGGAGAAACATCAAATTTTCTGCGACAATGCGGATCGTGTATTCGTTACATTGCCGATGAACCGTAAGAAAAAAAAAATCCATACTTACTGCAACGATTCTTTAGACTTTGACCGCAACAGTGACTTGTTGGTGCGTTTGTATGCTAACGCGGACGTCACCGCCACTAACGTGACGATGAGCGCAGACCCGCAACCGAGTGCGAAGAAGAACGCGCCGTGTGCGGGCACCAATTCTTCAGGGGCGTCGCCTCGCTTCGGCGACGTTGACGCGGTATCGGCGTCATCGGTAGCGATGATGGCGGTCGTTGTCACCACCGTCGCGTCCGCCATCGTTTTCGCCGCGGTCGCCGTGGCCGTGGTCAGACCTACGGCCGCCGAGGATGTCCCGTGCGGCCGCAGTACCAGGGCGTTGTCACCGTCATCGGGCTTGGCACGTTGCGGGGGTGGCGCCGGCTGTGCATGCTGTTGCTGGCCCTTAGGCCCGTCTATCCGGTTCGTCTCCAGCGCATTGTTTTCCTTGCCTGTACCGAACAAACGTACGTTTTCATAAGAAATCAACGTTATATAACTTGTAAAGTTTTAATATTATCGATGCGCACCGTAATAGGGTACATGATTATTTATGACTATAATCACCCCATAGCGTGTGAGTACAGACCGTTTGAAGTTTTAAATAAAATAAATTTTAACTAAATTACATAAATCTAATACAGATTGTATACAATTCACAATGAAAATACAGCATAAATATGCACTTCAAGAAAATGGTATTATTTTATATTATTAATATTTAATTACCATAAGGGATGATTATAAAAATTGAAATGTTTTATTATGTTGTAGAGAATTAAACATATTTATTTATAAGATTATTTATTACATGATCCCGAGTGTTTAAGGTCAACTGGGAACTAGCGGAGACTATGACATAAAATAACGTAACTTTTCTCGTAAGTTTTCTAATAACTCTAGTCATAAAACCATTCCGTTTAAAATCTCATATATAAATCATACTTCCATCAATATTTATATATTTTCTATAGAACTCAACACAGGTATAATGTCCATTTTGCTGAGTAATACCTTATAATACGAAGGTATCTTTTAATTTTCTCAATTTAATTATTAGTATAATTTTACTATTTTATAATTTTATTATTACAGTTATTAAGATCATATTACATCGAAGTAGTGTATGTGTTTTTAAATTTTCCTCATAACCATGTTTTCTGTACACGATGATTTTTTTTTTTTTTTTTTTAGAAATTAAACAAAAAAGAACAGGACATTTTTCGATACTCTGAAAGCATTAAATTATCTCTTTGGACAGATGCGGTTCCGGTCGAGCTTAGATCGGCATAGTATTTCAAATTCGAATTTGATATTAGAGAATTTAAAATTTAACTCCTCCTAAATGATTCAACAACTTCTTTTGTCCTGTATTTTAAATTTAATTTTTTTTAAATATTCAGGTTAATTTTTTTATTTTTAGTAAAAAGTGTTAACATATTTTTCGGATTTCTTTAACAGTTTAAAATTCGACTACATAGTTTAAATTTTTTTCCTTAATGATTGAATTATAATTTATTTGTTTCATGGGCACTTTTTTCAAATGTACGCTTAACTAATTATCAGACTTTTAAGACTTATAACTTCAACATGAGGTTATGATGTAATATAAATTATAAGTCTAATTTTTTTTTTAAGTGGCTCATGTTTTAATTAAGATACATCTGTGCAAATTTTTGTTTTCGCAAACTATTTCTTTTCACAATTCGAAATATAAAATCTATATGTATATAAGGTTAATTTAATTACATTCTAACTACACTTAAAATGTCTTTTTTTTTTATTATAAACACTTCAGAATTTCTAAATACAGTTTTAATAACGTGAATTATACTCGGAGTTGTTTTTCGAATACTTTACTTTATATATTGAATAATTAATTATATAAATTATACCAACTTAAATTCGTCAGTCAATGAAATTAATTACTTATATTTTCTTAGTTAATGATTTTATTTTTATCTTAAAAAATTATAGATAAAGTCGTAATTTCCAATCATTATAAAAAAATAAATTTAATTAAAATAAAATTTTAATGTACTCGTATTAATGCTTATTAAGTTCACGCGCAAAAATAACACTATATTTTATAAATTAACATCCGTTTTAGTTTTCTTCTGATGAAATTTCCATAATAATATTATGTATAATGTAAAAAGAAAATTCATTATAATTTGTACGTTATTATTCCTTGTATAACAAAATAGTTTTTGTTAGAAAAAATTAGAAGAAGAAGATAAGTTTTTCATTTAGTAAACCTAAAAACTCTATCAATGAGTTGATTATATAATAGGACATTGGCTTAAAATAATGTAATATTTATCAACCTTAGTTTTATTCGGGAAAAAAAAATTATTTATCATTTATATACCAACTCATGCATATTGTGGAATAAATATTTTATTTTTTTATGTACTGTATTATTATATTGAAATCCAAGATTGATTAACACCAATATTATTTGTTATTTGAATTATTTTTAGGTAAGTTCTATATGTAAATTAAACAATTTATAGTGGTAATTCATGCAACGAGTTAAATCAATTTTGTAAGCTCTAATTATTGTTGTTCACCCATGAGGAAAATCAATTTAAGTTTAATTTGAATAATTTCAAAATTGAATTTTGCGGATTCCAATATTTTATATTTTTATGTCTCACATAAATTAGTTTTGAAGAAAATATGAAGTGTTTAACACATTGTTTTCTATAAATACTAACTATAATCTCAAAAATTATTTATGCATACACGTAAAACGATATGTATAATATCGGGTTTCATAATTGATACGAAAAAACAAATTATTATATTTCGTGAGGGACCAACAGTATTGTACTAAAATGTATCAAACAATATTTAGAATGTAAAACGTGACGTTTCAATGAGATAACTATATTTACAATTTTACACGCCACTTTATAAGATTTCGTCAACATAGGTATGCGATATTAAAATCAGGCAATAAAACATCCACTACCGGAATACCGACTTGCATTAATTATCCACCTCCGTAGTAGTGCCATCGTAATATTATAATAATATACATCTTATGTGCAGAATATCATATATTATTATAGAAGTGCGTCACTCTCAACTCGATAACAACAACAACAATGCAATAATAATGGTAATAACAACCACTCGACTTGACGGCATTTAATATGTAAATGTTGTATCACGTACTTATACATCCTATATCGATTGCCGTGAGTGCCTTTGAACGTTGTAATGGAAATTAAAACATCTATGTGGGAATCGTTTTATGTATTTTCAAACAAGAGACATTTGAACATATTATCGGCACGCGCGGCGGCTGCAGACCGTAGTTTTAATCAATTAAATCCTCGTCGGTGGCAACGTATACCCTCCCCCTACCAACATCACTATACGTCGACGGATTAATTATTGAACAACCGAACACCACTACCACCCACACGACCACCCATTTCTCCATCACGCACATATACATCGAAATCCACCCCATCATCCCTGCTTGTACCTAGCCCGGCGACGATACAATTGACCTGGCGTAGCTGCTACCGTTACCACCATCGCTAGCAATTCCACTTCAAAGAGGTGTATTAGTATACAGTTCAAATATACACTCTTATATATAGACTCACACACACATGACTCGTATGCACATATACATAATTTGAAATGCAAATCGACCGAAAGTGCAACAGTGCTCCGCGAAAGGATGCTAAGCGCTGTCGAATAGTAGGCATCCCATAAATGTATAGGGATGACAGCAACGTAAGTCTTACTTGATATTAAGGAGATCTCGATTTTTCCTTTCGTACCCATCTGCGTATAAGTAGATTGTATTCGTTTTTATAACGTTCTATAACGTTTTCAGTACACGATCGTTTTTAGTTTGCTCGGTGATGTTAAGATATTTGTCGATACTTTATTATTTATTCAAAATTCAAATGAAGGTACCTATTAATGACAATCGTTCAAAATGTATTGTGCAAATAATGGCAAATATCATTACTAAGCAAATGAAAGACTCGATAGAATAACTAGGCAGCGCTATTATTTTCAAAATTGAGGTTTTTATATATTCTTGAGAAAAAATCGGCCATCATTTGTGTGAAATAACCAGGTATATGCGATTGTTAATTCGCCCCATATAATGCAGAAGGAGCTGTCTGGTTGTTCGTATTTATGAAAAGAACAGGATAACTCCGGAACTCTGTTTTTTTTTCACGGAGCGGCCATATTTTATAGTATTATTATCAGCAATATTACATATGATATATACTCGTATATTTCGATACTGTTCCGCCGTAATAATACTATTTACTCTTAATAATATATATAATAAACAAAATGTAATTTTAACGTTATAGTGATAATATATTGTACTATAATTTAAAGTTATATAAATATTTTAAATAAAATTTATTGTAGATCAATTATTTTCTGATTTATTAAGATTTAGAGTAATATAACAATTTTTAAATGTAATTTTATGAACATTTTCTTGTCTAAACCCATAATAACAATATTATTAGATAAATTATGACTTATAATATAAAATATAAATAAATTGTGTTGCCGATTTCGGGCAAAAACCAGACAGCTTCAGAGTAAAAATACAACTTAGAAATTATTTTTAAAATTTAATTATATATTAACTTATAAGTATCCTCGTTAATAACAATTTTCAACATTCAAAATAAACATTTTGCCTTCGTATATTTTTAAATTTAAAAGAGTTTTCTTCTGTAAAATTTAAAAAAAGTGCTGCCTGGTTATTCTACCGAACACTTCAAATGGAAGTATTAATTTAATAACTCAGGTAAACAAGTCAATGGAAAAATTACTTCATCAAATTCGTGCATATTTTTTTAACCAATTTAAAATCCCGGATATAAACAAGTTGGTTTAAATATACCACAAATACGGATGGTTAGTAACTTATTATAGTTATTTTTATAATTTGGGAATAATACTAGTTAGTAAATAAATGTTTAAAATAATAACAAATTACTCTGAAAAAAATTGTGTATGAAAAAAAAAAATCAATGACAAATATGGTGACATTTTGAATTTAGTTTAGTTTTTACGTGATACAAGAATGAATAGGAAAAATTATCTACATTTTTCAAACATAATATGATGCTCAGATACATTTCTACATTTCTATGATTTAATAAAAACAGTGATATCATAAATAGAATTAAAGAGTGGGAACTAAACGAGCAATAGCTAAATAAAATGTTCATTGTTATTACCAATTATTGAATCCAAGAGCATATCGGTGGTCTTCAAGCATATCTTGTTTCGCCGGAATACCAACGACACATCACCGTGTTTACGATTGACAGCGGTAATATTTAGGGTGAGCAGCACGCGTACCTCGGCATTCACTACCCCAGTGCAATGTAATTTAAGCCGAAACACCTGGACGTGAGATGGCACCCAGCCTGACTCAGGAATGTCCAGTTCCGGTTTTTTCAACGCTATACCGTTATTGGACTCTACGTTCCATGTGTACGGCAGCTGTAAAATAATAATTAATTATTGTCTTAAAACGTAAAATATATTATTATTATTATTATTATAATTAAGTGTATAATTTTATCCCTTCAAAAACAACATTTGACGAACCATATATGTGTAACACATTTGTATACATATACTTTATGTTCTCCTTTTCAAATTAACAAAACATTAAAATTTTAACTGATTTACTTATTTATACATACATGAATGCTACATACAATAAAATCATTTAAAACTAATCAATAGATAAATTCAGAAGTATCCAACCTATGGTTCGCGAGCCGGTTATGGACACTCAAGTTTACTGATAATTTGTCAATATTATTCCAAATCTGATAAAATGATCACGTGAAATAATTTAAGTAATTGTCTCCACTTATGTGAACATACATTTTAAAAAATGATAAAAGTCAAATCTAAGTATAAAACTTACTTAAGTGACGAACATTTACAAACGACGCTGTTAATTGGAACAATAAACTTTGATGCAAACTATATATCCTAACCTAACAAGTTCGAAGTTCAAAACTTTTTCGATCATTTTTCTTGCAATTTCCGAAAAAATCTTCTTTTTATAAAGTATCATTAACTTAAATCATATGATTTCTAGTAATAAAATGGTGATTTGTTTTACAAATGTTTTTCGTATATTCTATTTGCGAATACATGTCCAATATAAAATATTAAAATTACAAGATTATAAGGTTATTCTGGTAACAATAACGAAAGTAATAATACTAATAAATCAACAAAAATAATAATAAATATTGTTTTGTAGTTAATACTATTCAATACTAAAATAATAAAACACTAAATATTATTGAAAATATAAATAAAAGTTTTTCTCTGAAATGTTATATTTACTAATACGAGTATTACGAACTAATATTTGCGAATTTCAAACTAATTATTATGTGTAATATATACCCTCGAAAATGCTATAATTACTGGGTTAATTTTGTATTTAGTTGATAATTGTCAGTATACTTGTATATAAAATAATTCAAGAATAAAATATGGTAACTAAATGCACTTAAAAATGTGAAAATATGGTTTGACATGAAAATTTAAAAAAAAAAAATATACTTAATAATAAATATATAAATATATAAATCATTATTTTAAAATGTTAAGGCTTAAAATTTTCTTTTAATAAATAATTATTATAAAATTCTACAAGTTAAGACTTCAATTTTATCCCTTCAGTAGCCGTACTGCTTTAAAAGTTATTGTCTGCATTTAAGAAAAATATTCAAACAGATTATGTATGACTATAGTATATATATAGTAAAGCACACAGAAGGAAATTATGAAATTCAAATAACTAGTACGGAAGCATTTAAATCTAATCATCCATTTCAGTGATCTAATAATCACTAATACTCTTTGTGTCGAAATAAATCAACATTAGTTAATGAAAAATTGTTCGTATAAAAAAAATTATTTGCTAAAAGAAAAATTTTTAAATTTCACACAACAGTAGAAAGTTTGAAAACAGCAATAAAAAAAGAAACAAGTGGTCAACTTTAACGGAACTTGCAACTGGCTGATATAGTATATACATATTTATAAAGATAATTCAACGTCGAGAAAAGGGATGGAATTTTCAGCAGACGCGAGTCTCTCGAAAAACAATATCACCGTTTACGAGAGGACGGACCCTTTTGGGTACCCTGTTATATGCGGTGACCCTCACCTCGGGATGATATTTGGGAATATGAAAAATAAAAACGACAGTAATCCGACATAATAGTGACTAGGCGGGGCGAACGGTTTGACATGGGATTTAGACTCGTGTCCAATTATCATTATTGTGAAAGGTATCACGGCAACGCATGTGCACGTAGGGAGTGTTTGTCTGTACCGGTGCGAATGAGGTGTTACGAAAGGGACAAATATTTACACGGGGGAAAGTAACCGTAAATCCTACACCGTTATATTCATTCGTTCAAATCTGAATACCAATCTATGTGTACGTACCACGAGAAGAGCAGGGGAATTATTATGATACGTCAACCGAAGCGCGCGATTCATCGACTTCATATACCGTGGAGTTTCGAGATGACAGCACGCACATATAACACACTTTTGCGGTACAACAATAGTATTTTAGGGTTAAACATTACATACATTTATAATGCACATATACGCGTACGTACTTAGACGTATATTTTTTCCGCACCTATACACGCGGAGACTTATATTATATGGTACCTTTCCCCATGCAACTCAAGCTTAAAGCGATTACAAAAGCTTCTTTGCACTAGTATGTTGTATGTATATATTATGTATATAGTAACTGAACAGCGCGTGGACCCGTGTGAATGTAAGTTTTCCGAGATTTCCGACCCTGTTTCTGACACATGTGTCACACGCGGCGTGCCAAATCCTCCACGCCCGTCTCCACACATATACACAATTGCAAATACATTCAAACATATATTTATATATACGTACATACGCGCAGTGTGAATAGACCATTGTAGTATCCCTTTTGCTCTACCGCAGTCCTTCTACCCGTCTTCCCCCTGGCAACTTAACCACTCGTTGTCCTACGGTCGTACACAAAACCCGACGCCGGCAGAGAGACGACCTTTATGTAAATAAACCCCAAAGTCGCTTGTGGCTGTCACGAAACGTAACCGAATGTTTGTCTCTGGCGGCGCACATTCGCCCAAAGCCGTTGTACGTATCTATTTGTTTTTAACCACTTTTTATTATATTTTTTTCCTGAGCTTGTATATATACTTTTCTCATCCTGCCCGTCCCTCGTTTTTACATTTACGGTATCAAAAATACTTTTATCTTTTTCCCGTTCGACGTCATTCGGCTTCTTTCTTCCTTTCATCACTAGAATTGCTCAATAAAACATTATTTTACCGCCTGACTTCATCGGAATCCCACATGTCTTGACGACAAATCCCAATGGAATAACACTTATTTATTTTAAGACTATAGAATTATAAATTAATATTGTTACGTTTACGTACTTAAGTTGTAATTATTTTAAATGACAAAATAATTGAATACATTTTTTTTCTTTTTTAACTTTTTGTCAGAACTTATAATGCAAGTACTAAAAATACTAAATTATTATCTGATACATGAATGGTAAAATATGTTTTAAAAATGTACACCTTGACATAACTATACAAACATTTTAGATTAATATTCACTTAAATTTGATGTACAGTAAAACTTCTCTTAGCGGACATCTCAAATTAGTGGATACTTCTCAATAACGGACACATTTTCCGGTTCCAGTATAGCTTTATTAAAATTAATACGTTACACTTCTCTAAATAATGGAGATTTCTGAATGAAAGATGCTAATATGATTCGGGTTTCTGGTATACTTAAATACCTCCGAACTATAAATACATATATATATATATATATATATATATATATTTATACGCGGACAAGGCCGTATCTGAAGGGAGGGGTCCATGGGGTCTAGAAATTCACCAAATTTATTTAATATTTTACAAATCATTTATACTTAGATCACAATATGTGTATGTCGGTTACCGGATTATACAGTTTAGATCAACCGCAATTGATAATACATATGCGTTTTATCGATAATTGATTAAACGTTGATATAGGTGAGATTAAATATCGTACCAAAAGATACAGTTTCCAAGCTGAGGCTATCCGGGCGATTGTAAACTCCGCCAGAATACCGGTCAAGATAAAAAGTTAATAAAAGGTCTAATATAAACTCCGCCAGTTATTTTTGTTTTGTATTGTCATGTGCCTTCTCACATTAAATACGATAACTTCTATTGCGATGGTATATGTCGAATATACAAATGTAATAATACAAATGCCTGTGAATCCTTTCACATTCATCTAAATAATTCATTTTATAAAAGTCACCCAAATGTTCACATTTTTAGTAAGGTTCTTATTGAATTTCAAATCTAAACTTATATTAAACTTAATGGCATAACTCAAGTAAATAAACTAAAAAATTCAAATCAAAAAAAAAAAAAAAAAAATAAATGATTGTACGAGTATTACAGGAGGCTATAAATAAGTACACTAATGGAGTGATATAAGACCTAGAATATTTACAAATTGTATCACATCATTTTAGTTAACTATATATTTTTGGATTATAAAGTATAACGATTATTATTATGAAAAATATGATCGTTTTATTATTAATTATTTGGTATAACGATTTTTTTACTATGATTTAAATATTTAATGTAGATAATTATTAATTATTATTATGAAAAATATGATTTTATATTATTACTTATTAGGTATTATAATATTATAATATATTATATTAATTTTATACTACTACTCGATTTTATTCACTGGCGGAGTTTACATGAACTCAATTTTACCTCATTTTTTTCAGTGGCGGAGTTTACATGAACCTAATTTTACCTGTTTTTTTTTTCTGGCGTAGTTTACAGTAAAAAAAGGTACTTGTGGAGGAGATTACATGCGCCCAGCTATCCACAACGACCAACTACAAAGCCTAAACGTTGCGTGTCGATTGGTTTCCTAAAATGCGGAAAAACATTACGGTTAGAGATTATTTTTCCTAATATTGTGTAAAGTATCGACGTACTTTTTGAAAAATTATATTTTGTTGAAATAATTATTGTTTACAAAGTAACGATGTAGAAAATCATTGTTAATTTAAATTCATAATTAATTTTTACCTTATATTTA
Source organism: Sipha maydis (assembly GCA_034509805.1). Lineage (NCBI taxonomy): Eukaryota > Metazoa > Arthropoda > Insecta > Hemiptera > Aphididae > Sipha > Sipha maydis. The sequence continues at coordinate 97,258 of JASXSY010003098.1, read as the reverse complement.
TTTTCTACATTTTATTTTAATTGCCTTGTTTTGAAATATTTAATTTTGAAATGCTATTAAATTATACATTTTTTAATTATAATTATAATTATATTTAATATTTTAATAAATATTTTTTTTGCTACCTTTTTTAAAGCTATGAATATCCTAGACCCCTTACGAAAAAAATCTAGATACGGTCTGGTATACGGATTCCCCGCACAGTCGTGTCGAACACGAAAGGGTGCAAAAATAGGTTATATTATTAATAGTAATAATGAACCGAAAAGAATATGGGGTTTTTAACAACATATAAAAGCAAAATATTCAATTAGAAACTGAATAAGCGCTTGTGAAATGTATTAGATATGTTGAAAATTTGATTAAATTTCTTTGATATACACAAAATCAATTAGGTTCGCAATTATGGACACAAATTATATAATATTTAATTGAATAAATGTGATTCACGTTGGAATTCTACAACACAGCATATTAATGTAATATATATATATATATATATATATATATATATATATATATATATATATATATATATATACATGAAATATACATGTAAACAATATATACTATTGATTCTATAGGATATACGCAATACCTTATAGAAGTGTACAATTGCTTTATGTTGTTTAATCATGATTTAATGAAAGTTCTAAGGAATTTATTGTTTTTAAAACTCGAGAAGTAACTAACTGATACTTTGAAAGTCTTTTGACCAAATTCTCAAAAACCTTTTTCATCAACCTGAATGCTGAAAAAGTACGTTTTGTATACTTATAATTAGCTTTTACAAATTAATTAATTAATTTTAATCAACTATGCAAAAATGTTCTATCAACGTTGCAAATACAATGGAAAAAATATTGACATTTGTAAATCAATAATTCATGACATCCTATAATGAAGTTACAGTTAATTGATAATATATACTAAACATGATTCAGTCAAAGACTTTTAATTAACAAACATTTTTTACCTAATGATTATTAATATAGTACAAAATATATAATATTATATTCAAGGTCAGTGACCTATTATTTCACCTATGTTTCGTGTTGACAGTTAACTGCATGGGAAAAATGAAATAGTGGTAACTAACTAAATTTATGACAAACAAAATATGAGTATCTAAATAAAAAAATCTAATTTAATCAAAATATAAGTAACTAATTATGTTGTGATACCATACATTTAAAGAAAATATGAAAAGTAACTTTATAAAAAAAAATTTCTCAAGGACATGGAGTTAGAGCAAACTATGGAAATAATTGATTTTTCACCGTATAAGAGTAATTAATATAAAATATTTATTACATGTACATATTTATTCGATACAATTTAAGTTAAATTCTTGAAAACTACACCTCTTTTGAAATTTGTTTCAAGATAACTTCGTATTCTCAAACCTTGAAAAAAGAAATTTGTAAATTAAACACTTTATTTCCAATTCATCATTCTTTATTTTAGGCAATTCCCTGAAACAAAATGGGTTATCAATTAAATTATGTCTAATTAGAATAAAATAAACACAAAATTTGTCATCATACAGGGTTGTTAATTTTGTTAAAATTTAAAGTTATAAAATTGTTACAAATTTTTCTAAATAAAAATTTTAATGCCACGTTAAATCAATAAATATGATTAATTAAATATATATATTAAAGGAAATAGTATTGAAATTACAGGACATTTACTTAAAATACGCCTTTAAAGATAAAAATGTAGTAAAAATATTAAAACTATAAAAATTATAAGCATTTTTATTGAAAAAATTAGAAATAACTGAAGTTTTTTTAAAATAGTTTTAAACATGTAATACCCAAAGAAACGTAATTTTTAATCGTTTTTTTAGAACAAAAATATAATGAAATGTGTAAAAATATTTTTGAAACAAATGTACCTATATTTAATTTTTATGCATTTCAAAATTTATTTCTATTAAACTCGGTTATAATATTTTGATATAATAAAAAAAATGTAAAAACTTTACAACTTATCCGAAATATTATCACACATACCACATATAATTGTTATTCGATAATATTGTAACTATGCAAGATACATCAGTTTTGTTATAAAATAAAGGAGAAAGTTTTTTTTTTATCAACTGTAATTAAATTATAGATTAATATTCTGATAAACATATTGATCACATAAATAGTAGTAAGGGAAGGCGGTGATGGAATGCATTGAACGAAATAATAAAAATTGTCTCGGTATCGAGAACACAGGCAAGTAAGCAAATCGTCATAGTTATTTATAAATAGCGGTGAACACACCGATCCTATACCACCAACCGATAAAAGTGTATCGTCGAGAACGTGTGTACAACGAGTCGAGGCGATTTCAATTTATCGGGGGTGGGGGCATAACACCGCAATAGGTGATGAAGTGATGGCAAAAACTTCTTTAAGTAACGTGCTTGGCACTCGGCCCAGATAACATACAACACGCGTGGCAGCAAGAGAGGATCGAATGCCGAAGGTGACGATGAAACGCGGATCGCGGTTGACGGCTGCTGTGGACGAATAGGCGTTGCAAATATCCTTTTCACGACTCCTCCAATGCCACCGAAGCCAACACGGTTTTCTACTTCTGCTTTAAGCCCCGTCCCACCCCTCCACTCCGCACGTCTTTCGAGCAGGTAAACAGAAGCCCACCGGCGAAGACTATTAAATCGGTTACCAAACAGTATGCTCGCGGTACCAAACAATACGGCGACGCGAACAGCGAGACGGAGATGTGAAAGGTCGTCGCGAAGGAACGGTCGAGAGTCGGGCCGATGTAAAATTAGTCGACGTAACGGCCGTCGTACACATACACGGAGTTGCAAGTTTGAACCGGGTGGTCAGTGCACGCCGTGTGAGGGAGCGAGGGTGGTTTCGTGGCGGCAAGCGGCGTCATCCGATGAAGGGTCTAATGGTGTTAAATTACCTAGCCGCAAAACGCGTGCTAACAACGTGCGGTGGCGGTGGCGGTGGCGGGAATTAGGGATATAACCGGGTTAAAACCGGAGCGGTGGTTACCGCTTGTACCTATAGGTTAGCGTATACGTACAGCGACAGCGGAGTCACGCGATAACCCGTGATTGCCGGCCATTTGGTGGTGCGTCAAATCGGTCGCTGCCGCCTAAGTCTTCCCCCTTCATCGCAACCAATAGTAATAATAATAAAATACACTTTTTATACGTACGTGACTGACCGGAATGGCCGGGCACCGGAACCGGATGCGGAACAATTAATTCGCCGCATAGTTCCGTATACCTGTTGTAACCACTATATGTATACTCGTATTGTATTATAATTATATCATGTAAGTGTGTGTGTGTGTGTGTGTGTGTGTGTGTGTGTGTGTGTGTGTGTGTGTGTGTGTGTGTGTGTGTGTGTGTGAGTGTGTGTGTGTATGTGTGTGTGTGTATGTGTATTTTCGGTCGTTATCACAACGAAAGCAACAAATATGAATACTTACGTGCACAAACTGATGATACTATTTGTATATCAAGTAGCCACACCCGGAACTAATTTCTATGGAATGGCGAATACGATGAGATTATGAAAAAAAAACCTGCTTAAAGTTAGACTACTATCGTCTCTATATAAAATCATTCGCCTAATTTTGAGAAGTTGAGATAACCAGACACCAACTATTATTCACTTATCATACATGGGCTACGCAAACAATATTTTCTTTAACGTATCAAACCTAACCTTTATCTGTGTCATTATAAATAATATTGATTTAAAATAACATCAAAACTTAATCTACGAATAGATGCACAATAGTAATTATTATTCAAGTTTGAGAAATAATCCCCATACTTTGATATGATTTAATTATAAATACTTATTTTTATAATAAACATTGAACGTATCAATAAAAATGTATTATAACTATAACCATTATTATAGCTGTGATGTATTTTTTTTTTTTTTTACATAAGCTAATTAAATTTAAAAAGAAAATTAATAAAATATGTTATATTATTAAAAAAAAAAAAATGTATATATGTGTATGAAATTGGAATTAAGAGTTATTATATTGAAAATCAATGTATAAATACTGAATTCAAATTAATACTCAGAATCTTAAACATATTGAAATCAGGGAAATTATGACAGTTAAATAAATAAAAGTGTTGAAAATATTGTATAAATTAAATTGCTAGAAAGAAAAATAGATTATTGAGTAATTCCTGTAAGCTATTCTTTTTATACATTTCACATATAATTTTTTTAAAAAATTACCATTTTACATTAAGTTTTATTTTATATAAATATAATATTCATAATATAATAATGTTTATACGTTTCTTTAAATCATATTTTCCACCAATAATAGATAGAAAATATCAATTTAGTTTTTTAAAACTACACTAATTATACAAATAATAAAATATCTAATGATTTGCTACGTTAGGGTGCGCAAACCACACAATATAAAGTAATATTCTACGGCACTTCGTCTATATTAATAATTTTATTATTGATACCATTGTACCTTTGTACCCATTTTTAAGACGATTTCGTTCAAATGTAGTATATAAACAATTTATACATTAATGTGTACTAAATGATCATATTGAGAACAATATGGTTAAGCAAAATGAGTAATGGTTTTGTAAGTACTCAGGATGATATATTTTTAAAAAGATAATTTATTCTTAGACATGCTTTTAAATCAAATAAACTTCTTATTACAAAATAAAAAAATAAAAAATAATGACTTATACTATCAAAAATCACTGAAGTAATAGAAAACTGTTATTTTAAATTAAACGAATTATGCATTTTATCGTTATATTAGTTTAATAATAATACATATGTTTTATTTACTACGTTACTTTTGGTTATTAAATAAATTGTTTAAAGCCAAATCGAATCTAAATAGGTTATATTTATTTAAAAAGTACATCATAATAGAAAATTATGTTTTAAAATACCACTTAAGTTAACTAAACACAACGTATATCGTGATGCTTTCCATTTTGAAGTGTATTTTTTAATAAACTGAGTACCCTATATCGATTGACGGAGAAAAAAAACAAAAAACAAAAATAATGCCATAACTCTGATGTATCTAGGGTTGTTTATACACTCAAAAAGACGGCCTGCCGGGAAACGTTTGCACGTTTCAATGAAACGAAGGACGTTTATTAAGTTAGTTAGACAAATAATAAAACATTGTGGTTTCTTATTGTTTCCTAAACAATGATCTAAGTACTACCGTGTTTCAATGTAGTAACCACTAAAAATGTCCAATTATCAACTACCATAAAACTATTTAGTTCAACAATATTCCAGTCAAAAGTAATTATTTTATCACTTTTTAACATAATAATAGACCGTAAAACAAAAGATCATAAATAAACATTATTGAAAGCATGCACGCACAACACGCGTGATATTATTTTGCCGATACAAATCGCCGGTCATAATACTCGTATAAATATTAAATAACCGACACGTTAAGCCATATTACAAACATTAAAAAAAAGTATAATCATAATATAACAAAAACCATTTGATCACCCAAACACTCCTTCATCGGCATGCTAACAAAATACTTTAAATACGTTAATAACCTGATGCGTGTCTTACAACGGTTTTTAAATGCTATTCGGTCTAATAAAAATATTCCTTAATAGTCAAGGTCTTTGACATAAAATAGTAAACCAAAATTATACAAAATTTATTTATTATTACTTTAGCTTCTATATAATATATTATTAATATATAATCTATATATATATATATTGTTCCAAAATCAAAAATATTTATGTCTCAATTAAGTGCTACATTATAAACTTATTATCATACAAAAATTATTATTGGGATTAAAAGTGATTAATAATTAAAAATAAAATAACTTGCTATTTTATTAAATTTAAGAGAAATTAAAATTCAATTACGAGAAACAAAATATATTACATTACTGTATATCATAGAATATACATAAATTAAAATAATAAAAATATCGTACGACTAAACAACTATATATGAATATACATAAAATAAAGTAATTAAAACATCGTACTACTAAACAGCTATAAGTTATTTAAACATTTTAACATGTAAAACAACGGTCATAATCCTACAACAAAAGAAACAAGAAATCAAATGTCAACAATTATTTTTTAATTAAATTTTCAATCCTTATTTCGAGTTTTAATAGCAATAAAGCTCTCAAGACATACACATATACTTGGAATTTATAAAAAAAAATGTTTCGTTCGAAATGTCTGTCAAACCAAAAAAAAAAAGAAGAAAACCAATCATTATGTAAATATCACTTTACATTTTTGATATGAATGTGATCATATAACATATAACACATTTCAAAGGTTGATGTTGGGATATATATATAATACGTACAATGTTAAACAAGCAACGTTTTGTCAAGTATAAAAAAAGTGCTGATGGTGAACATAAGTAACAAATAATGAAATTTAAGCTTAAAATGCGGGTGTGCTTTATAATTCACAAAGTTCTCCAAAAAAAGTTTTCTAGAGTTAATTTTATTTTGTTCTTATTTTAACGACTTTCTCTTTTTTACTTGCCTATGATTAAGAAAAACAAATAGTCCTCAGTTATACTACAAATCATATTCTCAAGACGATACAAAACTATTTTTGTAGTTTCGTACGTAATTTTTACTTTTATTCTGGATGAATGTTTCTTGAACTTAAAAATAGAGGATTCGGATATGTTATTACATTCACTAATATTAAAAGGTATAACTTTTCTAAAAATTGCTTCATTGTAAAAATATTATATTATATAATTCAAAACAAACTTTTTAAATTGAGTTTGGGATTAAATGTTAAACTCGATCAGAAAACATCCAAATGCTATATTAACATACTAAACTTAATGCAGTTCTAACATATGAAAAATGTAATTTAAAAATTTATTAATAGCAATACAAACTTAAAAAAAAAACAATACGAATTTATAAATTAAATGTTTATTATGTTTCTCCCAAAATTAAAAAAGGTTTATTTTTAAATATTCATGTTTGTTATCATGACAAAATTCGGTATATACAGGGATTTTGGAGAAAATGGAAATAGGGAATTTATATTGATTTTTTTATTAAATATTAAATTAAATTCAAAATTTTAAACTAACAGAAAAACAATGTTGAATAACTAGGTAGAAAGTTAAAAAAGTAACATTCATGTTTTAAAATACCTCTTCTGCATTCCTCATCACAACAAAACTATTTTAAATAATTCAGAATCAGAACTCAAAACATGTTTTCTAAAAAATGTCCAATTACATCGTCAAAAAATAGTACATGTAAATACAATAAGTGTTTTTTTCTCTTTCATTTATTTTAATTTACCATGAAATTGTTTTTCATTGAAAATGTATCTAAAAAATTAAAAAAACCGCATGTTTTAAAATTTATTGAGTCTTTAATTTTAGAGATTATTTAAGAAAAATATAAATGACTTTTTTCGGTTTTATAGAGGTATATCAGTGCTTGCTGTTGTTTATTTTATTCTATCGAAATTTATAAGCATGTAAAAAACTAAATCGACAAATTAAATAAATAAGAACCTTTATTTTGCTTGTGTCATAAAATAGTGTACAAAACAAACATTACTAAAATAGTGTTGTTGTTGTAATTTTGTTTCATTCAGAAAGTTTAATCAAATTTTAGTTTGACCCTAAATTAGACCGTATAATTCAGTTTGAAATATTGATACTTAAATTTTGAGTTTTAACAATTACTCATCACCGGATGAAACACAATTTAAATTAAATTGTATGACACGAATTCGCTGTAGTATAAATAATGTACTAGATTTAAATAATTTGTGTAGGTATAACTTTAGTATAGGAATCAATTGCTCCAGAATTATTTTATCTGCAAAAATATATCTACAAATAAATATTAAAAAAAAAAAATTATCAAGGAAGCAAATTCTCGAGTTCTTGAATTTAAAATATAAGAACCTTTATCTTGTTTTTTTCATTTAAGTTTTTGATTTTTGTTTTTTCTTTATCAAAAAAACTAATCAAATATGTTTATAAATCACTAATAATAAGCTATATGCTATAAATGTTAACTAAAATTTTCCATTTTGATATGTATCACGTATTCTTATTTCAGTATGTTTAGTGATCCCAATAAAATTTATTTTAAAATCGATAATTAAAACTAATTGAATGTACATACACTTTTCGTACTACTTAAATTTTTTAAATTACTACAATTTTAAAAAATTAAAATATCAATATTAGGTTTAGATTTGCTTTAATTTATCTATATTATGGCGAGGAGAAGTTTAATAGTTATGATAGACCAAGTTTTGCTTTTATTAATTTTTATAGTTGAAAATACTTGCTAGCAAGTATAAGCTAAATCATGTATACTAAATATCTTGACTGTAAACTGCTAAACGTTTGGAAAACCTTTTTTAGGTAGATAAAACTCTACAAGATTTTCAGAGTTTGAATAATTTTGAAAATGTTTTCAAACAATTACCAGATATATGTTTGATGATTCATAATTATAAAAAAAGTTTCAATATTTTCTGGATCTATGTTAAAAGGATTTCCAAATAAATTGATAGACTTATCATTTTGTCGAATGTCTTTGAAACGATTTTTAAATTCGTAAGTAAGTTTGTTTAAAGTTGATGCATCGCTGTTTTAGAAATACATCACAAACTTCTTTTTTAAAGTAGCAAAATATTCGTTATGACAGAAATCAAGCTTTTAAATTTATTATAATACATTGGCGGGTCGATAAATAAATGATCGCGGACTATAGTTGGTCCCTACTGGTCAAGGTGTTTTATACCAACGAAAGGATAATCCATAAACCGTTCATGGCTCATTAAGGTATAAATTCATTTAGTGGAAAACAATAAATTGTCTTATTTTATCGCTGTAAATTTAATTTTATGAAAAAAATAGACAAAACTTGTAGGTTGAGTTAGATTTCACGTTCGGGTAAGATACAAAGACAAGTGAGTGAGTAAAAACAGTTTTAAATGAAATATATCATGTGGATCGATATATTTTTAAAGATAGTTCTAATGATAGATAATTAATATAGTAGTTGTACCAAATTTCTTAATTCGATAATTTAAACTTTTAATATCCGACGTTTTGCAAACATCTAGTAACTACATTTAGTTAGGTATCAAAGAAACATTACATTTTATTATGCCCCTTTTGTGTTATTAAACATTAACTGATAATAATTTAAAAAATTATAAATTCCAAGTATCTGGACAAAGAATAAATTAAAATTCTAATATAATTACTCAGTAAAATGTACTGTTTAATTTTTAACATTTAATATGTTTTGATTTGCTATAGTTAATACTAATATAGGAAAAAACAAATGACTAATATTGTTAAATTTAAATTTACTAAAAATCAGATTTTGTAAATATTTAATATTCTAAAACATTAGAAAATAAAAATATTTTTATAATTCTTTGATAATACTTTTTAGTGTATCCAATTTTTAAGTTTTTTATATTCAGTTTTTTAATTTTCAGTTTTTAAATATTAAAAATAAAATTTAAATAGATTTTTAACAGTAAAAATATGGCAGATTAAGTGATTTTTGTAATTTTATCAACATTTTAAATTAAAATACTCACATTTTTTTAAAATTAAGCACATTTTTTTTTTTTAAACTATTAGAATTATATACATAGTATGAGGAAGATTGTCGTTCATTTTCAAAATTTTTTGTCAAATCAAAATAATTTTATAAAAAAAAGCTAAGAAAATAAAAAATTTTAAATATCTTTAAATAGTTCTTAATCGTATAATAGCTATACCATTTATAGCAAATGGTTAGGTTAGTTGAACAGATTATAAGATCATTCATTGCAAATGTCATGTCTCTACAATAATAATGTTTTTATTTATAATGAAAATAAAAATTTGATTTTGTAGTTCATTACGAAAAATTTTGAGAAATTTTTATAATTCCTTAAAAAATAAAATAAATATATACACTTAAATTATTAAAATTATATGCATGTTTAATGACAGTAAAAATATTATTGATAAAATAATCATTTACAACATTTTAAGTAGTTATAAACCTTGCAATGTCTCGAATACAGCTAAGTCATACCTAATATAATAAATATGTTTACGGTCTTTTTAAAAAAAAAAAAAATGGAAAATTGTTAAAATGAATTTACATATTTAATAGATACCACTTAGATAATTTCTAATAATACAATATTCCATTAGATACAAATTAATTGACATTATTTATTTTTATTTTTGTGCAACCAATATTATGTTTTAAACTCGGTTCATTATTTATAAGTATGACTACATCAACTATATTATCGACAGTTGCAATTTAAACATCTTATGAAATTTATGAAGTATAGGTATGAGTCATTATATTTATTGAAATTTTTATTAATTCTATACGTATATAATATTATTACTATAATGAATAACATTCTATTTATTATTATAAAACATACATTTTTGACCAAATTATACTATTATAAGCGTCATCCAAAGTACAACTATAAGTCTCATATAATAATTTGTAATACATCAATTTTAACTGTGACGATTAATTGGTGTTAGTATTATAATATAAATATATACATACATATTATTATTATCATCTATGAATCCGTGCTCATTTGTAACAAATGCACTTTAATACAGTTAATTATATAAAACGTAAAAACCAATTTGCTGTGTGTAAACAAAGGGTTATCCAACGCGCTGCTGCCCCATACACAAACACACGATTCTAACGGCAAGCGCTCATCCAACTCAGTCGTAAAATCCGCGATTACGTAATTTGCATTGGAGTTATCTAACTTTTTGTCACGGTGAAATAATTAACGGTCGTGCATTGTGGCGTTTTTGTTGATAATAATAAAACGCGTGTATAGATACGCCGAGAGAATAATGATGATCGATTAAACATAACATATCCCCATGTACGGACCACTACCGCGGTAGCGGTTTATATATTTATATATATAAATATTAGATAAGTTAAGGTGGATTACACGAGTTCTGAACCGACCGGTCGTATATTATATCACTTGATAACGACCGGCACGCATTAACGTCACTGTAGCCGCAGACGTCGCAGGATTCTTTCGTCAACTCGAGCGGGAGAATCACGGTCCGGAAGTAAATGGGTTGAACACACACGCGCTGACGGCGGCTCGTCGCCGGACTAGAGGACGCTTTGAACCGGAATTGTTGATACGATCCCCCTCCTATGCACCCATCGACGGAGATATCGCTGCCCGCGTCTCGACAACTAATCGTAGCGTACGTGCCGGACTTCCGCCACCGTATTCCGGCCGCCACAGCCTCGTCCAGGTTTTAATAGCTAATTGGTCGACGGCGTCCTGTTCCGCGATGCGCAACAGAACACGTCGTTTGAGCTTTGATCGTTTACGGAACGACAGCCATTAACGCGGAGAGAATGTGTTTGGCGCATCCGACTCAGTATTACCGTACGATGAGTTTTAAAAGATGTTTGCACCTAATTGTTATTGCAGGATGTACAGGTATCTATAGTACCTGTACGGTATACGAGTTACACGGGAAAGTTGCTCCATTTAAAATCCTAAAAGATAGAAACTCCGACATAACTGCCGTGTTATTGTGTGGTTTTTCTTCGGTTTTGTGTGTACAAAGATAATTACACTTTAAACTTCAATTGCCTTCTTGCAACCACAAAGAAACTCGCGAATAACTTAAAATTTAGTAATTAAAACCATTTAACAAAACAGAATATAGTTAATATTCTTCGAATGAAAATCGTCTTGCTTAAATGTATCCGATGTATATGTATGGGCAAAGCAAAACCGATCGAACCCCAGTCCAGGGAAATATACTATTCACAGTCCGTTTTTTATCAATTTGAATAGTATATTTAATCCACCACGTTTGCTCTTGTTTGATATATCTATTGTTATTATGGTAAATAGTTTGCAATACTAAAGTGTGGGGAAAAAACTTGCTATATTCCGACAGCTCTCTCATTTATAATGACAAATAATAATAATCCAAATGTTCAATACTCAGCTATTCGTTGATTTAACCGGTCCGAGAAACCAGCACAATACAGCTATATAATTTTGTCTTTATTGCCAAATACTAAGCATAAATGAAAACATTAACAGCTGTTTTAGGGTTTTATTTATTTGTTTTTGTTTTTTTTTATTAGCCAAGGGTATACATTTTTTGTCCTCCTTTTCATATTATCTTTGGTGAATTGTATAAGAGCGTTAGAATGGACAAATTAATATTGGCGATGTGCAAGTGAAAAGCGCCGGTCTTCCCTGGGTGTTGGGGAATTTAATCCGCTTTTATATAAACGTAACAACGCTGCCGTACCACCACCCACTACATCATCAGGGAGATCATTTTTAACGAGAATTAATTAAAATCTGCTCACACGAGTCTTGTATTAGATTTCACCAATGTGCTTATGTGACCGTCTAGTGTTAAGTTATCCGTCGTCGGCCAGCTAAATTGGCATTTTGAATGGGTTTCGTCCGTTTCGTTGTTGTTTTTCATTTATTTATTTATTTCGTATAAACGATGGTATTTTTATCCACATAAACGGCCTCGAGGTATTCCAAAAATTTCACAGGATATCCGCCCTCCACTTTCATCTGGAGTGGAATGCCAGAGCTGATATTTTTCAATTTTGAAGCTCTATACGACCAACAGAAAGGGACAAGCGAAAATTGGCCGCTACTGCCGCCTTTGGCTCAGTGAAATACCAGTCAATAGTTTACTAAACGAGAATTCCAAGGGTGCTAAAATACGTCATCGTTATTGAAAAGAATCTTTTCTTTTTTACTTTAATATTTCTAGAGCACATCGGCGTTTGATGAAATCATTTATAATACACCTTATAATGCATTTTGCGAAAATTCAAAACGTGAAAATTGTTATTGTCGTCCTCAAAATGGAAACAATAGATATTAACTAAAGTAAAATTATAATTATTATAAGCCATTTGAGTTGAAGAGAATAAAAAGTTAAAGCATTTATAATTATTATTATCTAAAAAAACAATTATGAAATTAAAAACCATATAAAACTATTTAAGTACATATATGTATAATATTCTATATATGTTTTAATAGTCCTAGGTTTTTTTATTCAAACTTGAAAAATTAAATTCAAAACTCAAGCTTACGAAAAGAAAACTTAAAACCATATTATTACGTACGTTATAAATTATATCACATATTTAATAACAAAAATATTACCAATATCTACAACATTTTTTTTAAAATAAGAAAAACTATTACTAAATATTAGATATTTTGATATATTGATCATTTCTTAAAAGAGTATTGTGATTATTTTATTAATACAAATATAACTGAAAACGTAATTTTGTTATAATACTAAATATTAAGAAAATAATCAAAAAAGTATTTTTTCATTTGTTTATCAACAAAAATTAAATTGTTCAAAATGTATATAAAAATATGACTTATTTTATAAATCAATATTTATCTGTTTTAAATTGTTTAATAATTACAGTTAATAAGTATTGTTAATAAATTGACACATGTTATTTCCATAGTTTAATTTTTATTATGAGAACTGTACTAGTATATACATACCTATAGTATTTATAAGAAACCAAATAAATTAAATTATTTAGAAATCTATTCTAAAAATATAAATTATTATATAAAATCAATACTGATTTGAATATGGTTATAAATTATAATACGATTACAATTAAACAATTAATACACTTATTTAGTTATTAATTGACACTTAAATTAAAAACGTTTGGGTATGTATAGACAGTGTTGGGCAAAATTTTATCTAGATAATTATTTGAATAAAAATGTATTCGAATGATTTTTTTTTATAATTTATTCAAATTTAATAAAAATTTATTGCTACACGGCACACTACAGTATTGACATTTAGTCAATATTTAGTCCTATTATCGAATACAAGGTGTTTTTGAAATGGTTGAGGAGCCTAATAACACGTACTCTCTGGAGTTGGTAGATGAAGAATTTTTTGAACTTTTTTTTTATCTTTAGAACCTGGGTCTTATCTAATTATCTTTAGAACATTATCTCGAAACTAAAATTAAATACTCGTAAGAGATTTATTGCAAATTTCTCGCATAAATCGATATGTGACATCGCTTTTGGGCTTGCCGCGTGTTTTTCACGTTCGAGTCACCAGGATCAGAAGATGTATTGTGACATATCGATTTGTATGAGAACTCTGCAAGATAAAGTTTATCATTTAATGTAGGTGAAATTGATTTGTTGTTATTTTATATATCTGATTAATTAACACGGTTTTTATTGCATTTCAAATAAATTTTGTTTAATTACGATTATTTTACAATTAAAACCGTGTTGACTAATTAAATATGTAAAATAAGAATAAATTAATTTCACCCACGATAATCTTCGTATGTGAACAAAATTTATTCAAATAAAATATTATCTAAATAATAATCTAGATAAAATTTTATTCGAATAATACCCAACTCTGTGTATAGACTTCTTGATAATATAATTAAAATAATAATTAATACTATTCTATACAAAAATTCATACTACAATGGTTATGGTTTATATATGTGTTAACATTTTAGATTAAATAGTAAAAATAGTAAAATAAGCAGCATTACTTCACATTAATATTGTTTTCACAAAAATTAATAATTATTATCAACTAATCAATTATAAATTCATCTCATAATATTTGGACTCAAATATGTTAGATTGCGTCTCTAATAAATTAATATATATATATATATATATATATATATATATATTTCAAAGTGAATTAAAATAATAAAATGTTGTTAAAATAAAATAAATAAAATTAATCAAATATTACAAAACACAAATATTTACAAAATACTCAATTGTTTAATTAGCTGTTAAGATATATTTTAAGAACTATATAAGCTCCATTTGAATTTGTTTTATCGTAGTTAATCACATATTTTCAAGTTAAAATTTAATATCATGATCATGTACTATTCTTCGCTAAATTAAATGAGGTGAAACAGTTCGTCCACTCTCCGTATTTTATATTAGTGTACTATTTTTTGTAACATCAATTTTAAAATGTTTTGTATACATACGTGTATCAAAATTATTCTGTATAATAAATCAATCATATTGAAATAAAGCTTAGATAAATAATATTTATGATGGAGCTTATTGAACTAAAAAATATACCATCACTACCCTAGAACTAATTCTACATAAATTCTCCCATTTTATTCGATTTTTATATCTATTTTTAGAAATTTCCATATATGCAATGATATAACTTTGAAAATATGATAATGCGGCATGTTTTCTCTCGAAGTACATAAAATCAATGATGTTCGTCGTCACAAGAACGAGGGGTGTCTGTTTGCCGGCGCCAGTAAGCCTTGTCTGGGATAATGTGAAACTTCTCTCTAACTCCATCTCCCCATATAACTAACATCCGGATCGCAGTAAGGCTGTACACGTAATAAATCTTTATATCCGTTTATCGGTGATTTGGATTTCTCTATTTGGTCAGTTTTTCAGTTTCTATAAATCTAAGATATAAAGATAAAATAGAAAAACTTTAACTCAGGAAAGTTTAAAAAAACTATTAGAAAATCAATTTAAACTATTCATAATGAAAGCATTAATGAGCTATAATATATTAAGTGTAAAATACAAGTGTCGTATATAAAGGATTGTTAACGGTATAATTGATGAACAATTGGATTTAAATGATAATTTTGATGATAATCTCAAATTAAAATCCACTACATGTTTAACAGTGAAACATTACAAAGTTATACTTTATAATTTAAATAATGATGATCTAATTACATTTATTTTAATATAAAATTCATGTCAAGTATAAATACAAAATCAATCTACCTGTGTTTATAAATTATAAAAAGCCAAAAAAAAATTAAAATACACTGGTAAAATTATTTCAAGAGTCAAAGAAAAAACCAATTCATGATTAAATGTTTTAATCATTACATTAATTTTTGTTTCATATTTTTTTTCTTTTAATCTACCATAAACATTTTACTGTAACTTGGATTTCTGATAGCTAGTCGGCTACTTAGAGAGTTTTTTATACTAAACTAATATATACATATGCAAGCAGAAAATGCTATGCAAATTTTAACTATATTTTTAACATAACAATGAATTTATTTTAATAAAAAGTAATGAGTGACTTTCATTCATAGAATACATAATTCCAAACGTAAGTTGACAATTTCTCCATAATTTGACAGTTTACGCTCAATAGGTGCTTATATGTATGAATCACGTAACGGTTCGTAACGGCATAAAGTTTTTGGGTTTCGCTTGTTGAACGTTGTACGTGATTTCCAAGTCAAAATAATGCTAACCCTCCCTACAGTCGGTTTAATGTCACGTCTAATTAAACCGTCATCCATCCGTAACATAATTATATCTAAGACTTATCGTTTGTTAAACATTTTCTTACACCTCGAAAACTCAATTGCAATACTCTTCGAATCACAAGAAGGTGTTGATAATTAACATTGTGCACATCAATTTTAAATAAATTAACTTACCGAATGTCGAGTCAATGACTGCCAGCAAAACTCAAGTTCACTTATTTTCGCTGGAACCGGTACTTCAAAATGCATTGCGTACGTATTTACTACTCCGTCACGTACATAGTACAATTCAGCAGATAGTCCTGAGTAATAGAACAATTGTATTATAAATTTTGAATTTATTTTAATTGTACAAATAGTAATTTATTTATTAAATTGTAATAAAATATAATCTAAAACACATATTTGCTTATACTTCTACGATTTAAAATAGCATATATTAAATAAATGTAACTATTCATTCATGAATTAACATATATTGTATGTACTAGCATAATCAACAGTTATTGTCAATTATACTATTAAATATTTTATCACTAAATAGGATATCGTATATTGCAAAAGTTAGCATATCTGTACAATGGTTTAATTAAGATAGGGCAAAAATAAATACATTTCAGTAAAATTGTGCATTTGATACTAATAAAACAACATAATTATTCATGTTGGTGACCAAAAGCAAACTGGACGTTGGTCAAATACTAACCCAATTTCCTTTTCTAAAATGTTTTAATAAGTACATATAATATTGTATCGTAAATTAGTTAATAATTGTAATAAATTATATTCTGAACGGAGTGATGGAATCTATTGGTTTCCAATGATGTGTGTTTTTTTTTTTTTATTTTTTTTTTGTGTCTGACGACACCTTTTTTGGCAGTAAAAATGCTTCGATTTGTTTATGTAGCAAATTTTCTGAAAGGAAAGTGAATGTAGATAGTACTTTGGCTAGTCTAAAATCCAACTTTTAAATACTTTTTAAAAAAATCGAAAAAAAACGGGAAATTTTACGCAAAATCACGTTTTTACAAATTACATTTTTTTAAAATGCTCTAACTCAAAAACAAAAAATCGCAACAACTTGAAATATTCACCAAATCTTAATATTGGCGTTCTCTATACATGGTTAAGTTTTCAAAGTATTTTGACATATTTTGACTTATTTATAGACAATTTAAATTTTCGATTTTTGTAAAATTGTTGTTTTTAATCATCTATAAAATTTAATTGGTTGACCGAAAACTCTTGAAAATTTAATACAAGGTTTATAATAAGTTAAACTTATCGTAACTAAAAAATATCGGTGATTGGCTTACTCAAATTAAGATTGGCATTTCCTTTATGTCATATTTTTTTCAAAATATTATTACGAAAAACCGCAACAACTTGAAATTTTCACCAAATCTTTATATTGACGTATTCTATACATGGTTAAGTTTTCAAAGTATTTTGACTTATTTATAGACAATTTAAATTTTCGATTTTTCTAAATTTTTCGTTTCAAAATAAAATATACTTATTACAATATTTATAAATAACATTGTATTATATTCTAGACAAACATATCATCTCCGTTCAGAATCGTTTTTCGTATACAATAATACCTATCATTGAATTCAAATTAATAATTGTAATATATTTTTTATTGATAGTGTTCACAACAAGAAATATCCATTAAATTATTAAGTCCACCTGCGGATTTCCAATTTAATTTTAAACACAGTATACCAATTTACAATTTACAATTTACAAGTACAAATAGCTATATACTTTATATAAATTATTTGCAAGTTCTATGAATGTATTATAAAAAATAAATAAAGTGATATGTAAATAATTTTAATATACCTATTATTTTTTATTTTTTATAAGTAACGTTAACATAGAATTAGCAAAAAAGAAAACTTTAATTCTGAACTTACCGATAATTTGTATATGTATTAATATGTTATTGTGTTAATATTAAAAATGATTGATTTTATACAATAACATAGATATGTATGTTATATGTATATTTTTTTTGTGGATTAGTGTAGATAAATAGGCCATTAAATAAATACATTAAGTGTTTTAGAAAATTAAAAGGTTAATTTTGTAAATTAATAAATTTATAAAAAAAATACAATAACTATTGGTCACATATTTTACTAAATGGTCAATGCACTGCAAACATTTATACAATAATATAAATTAATTTCATCATAACTGTTCTTGACAGCAAGGTGTTAAGAACAGTTCTCTCGAAATTGTTTATTGTTTTCTCCGTTGTTCACCAATAAAATAATTCTTATTTAGACTCATTTTTGATAATACCTATATAAACATAATGTAAAAAAATATAGTATATTTCTTAGTTGTAAAACATTTTATTTGTCTTTAAATATTTTAAGATATAACTCAGTTATATAATATAACTCAATATAACTCAGAATTGTCACACTTTATATGGTACGACTACATAATAATACTGATATAAATATGAACTTTTTTTAATTGTATTTTTTTATCGTAAAATATTTTAAATATTCTGTAATATTTTATTATAAATAAGTCAAAATAATAAAAAAAAACTACTATGCTTGCATTTTCAATAATTATTTTATCTTAATTAAACTTTAACGTTCAAACTTAATTAAAATAAATGAAAGTATAACTCAGGAAGAGTTTTTTTTCTCAACTTCCAAAAGCCAAATCGATCTCATGCATGTCATTAGTCTTTGTCATGTAATATATTTAAAAAAAATCTGCATAGTTAGTCCAGATGTATTTTAACCATTTGTTTTCAATACGAAAAAAAAATTAGACTATGCATTTTGATGATTGAAATTATAAATCGCAAAATGTTATACGATACGAGTATTTAAACACCATCATATTTACCTGTTCTTATTAATATTAAAAGAATACAAACAAACTATTATAATATGGCAGAAATTATTCTAAGCTGTCGAAACTTTTAACGTTAATAGTTGTATAAATTGTTATAAATGAATTCTGTCTGTAGTAAAATTATATATATTTATAATCGAGAGAGAGGAGTAAACATTATTAACGAACTGAGGGAGTACGGCTATTATTATTAAGACATTTATAGGAGATTGCTCAATCCATCATGATGGTAACGTGTAGAAAAGAGAAACTCCTCGTTTGTGAAGGAAATGCTTTGAAAAATATTTGGCTGAAAAAAATCATGAAAAATATTTTTTAGCAGTGATTATAAGAATAAAGAAATTGTTTAATGAGGTTTATGGCAATAAAAAAAGCGTTATTAAAAAATTAAAATTAAAAATAAATTAAAAAGTAGAACAAAGAGATTGTCCCCTGCATACATTGTATACCAGTGATTTCGAAATTTATATTCCTTGGGGCAATTTACAATTACAGTGGTTTACCAAATAAATGATATTTCCCGGGTCGGACTGGGCGGTGATGGGGCGATTTTTTCTCGTACTGACATTTCCGTCGTGCTTTTAATGGCCTTTTGCGAACCCCTGTTTCTAATTGCTCGGCCGGCTGTTCTACCATGCACACCCCGTCTACACTATCTCATCGAGGTTTTAATATTGCCAATACACATTTGAAATAACAATCATAAAGGGAAAAGGGAAAAACGAATATATATGGGTATCCATAACTGCGTCATTTGCTTTAAAAATTATTGCCATTTAATACCCTTCTATTGTTTTTGATACTCTTTAAATTTTGGATATCAATTATAGTATGCGATATGCTAGCAAGTTTAATTCTCAGTCAATAAATCTATGAAAAAATCATACATTTTTAATCAGATCTAATTGTATAATATATAAAAAATTTAGATTGTTTTATGTTGTTGTTCAAGCATTTGTTTTTTACCAGTAAAACATATTACTTTATAACGTTACTTTAGTTATAAGTATATTTTTTAATAGTAGTCATTACTTATTGCAGGTGGTATACAGTATTTTATTTAAACATATACTATTTGTTCAATTATTTGAGTTATGCATATAATATTATAGGTACATTTAATACGTATAGTTTTATGTTTAACTTACATAATAAAAATAACACTTTTATTTTCCTATTTCAATGAATTGAAAAGTAAAAAATATTATTTTAAAGTGTATGGTATGCACTCTAGTGTTACAATAACATTTTAAACAAGAAAAAAAAAGCCACAGTTATACACCATGTTTTCATTTTTGTTTGTTTTGAGGGGTAACAGTAAGAATCGATACATAAATTACGCACAAGGACCAGTAGTTAAACGATAATCATAAAAAATTGCCACCCTCCAATGACAACAGCAACAATGCTAGAACGATATTTCACTTAAGAGGGATGATCGAGAGCACATTAAAACTGTCATGCAGGACGTCACACTGTTTCTTTTATTCCACGCCCCTTGGACTAACAGACAAATACACACACAGATACACCAACACAATACAGACACAAACAAAAAGACACCCACTAAAAAGAAAAACTTATGATTTTTATCAATACAATTGAATAGTGTGATGAAATTTTCAATGAAATTTCATCTGTCTTTATGAAAAGCTAAAACAATATTCCTAGTTAAAATCCATATAACTGTTTATTTTACTAGTTGATGTTCTTAATAATTAACTCAAACTTGAGCTTGAAAATCAATAATAGTATCTAAAATTAAATAACAATAATTTCTTTTAAAATATAAAATGAGTAAATAGTAGTTAGCTATTGTACATTTACAATTGAGTCTCGTTTTCGTTTATTTTTATTTTAATATTAAAAACTAAAGAAGAATTTCATAAAGCCCAGGGTGGTATTTTTTATGCTTATACACGCTTGAACCCCATAAAAATATAATACACCATACATTAAAATGCGTCAAAATACATTAAATATGCAAAATAACCTAAACATATATGGTTTAGCAACATCATGATACGAATTTGTATTGAGTCACAAAAGCCTAAAGGGAAGAATCCAATATTATCAGTAAAAAACGTCATAATCTTCATATAACTTCGATTATTTGTATAATGTTCAACTATCAAGATTATAATCTACAATTAACTTTTCACAAATAATATGATTTCGATTGTTTTGATCCAAATTAAATAATTTATAGTAACGGAACGTATTTAAAAAATCCAACCAATATTTCGTTTATGATTAAATTAAGATCCACTACTAATTTTTATAAATTATAACTTTAATACAAACTGTTTATTTTAAATTTTATATCTATTTTTACAATATGAATCCACCTACGAGTAGTATGTGTACATAGTAATGCCTATGCTCGTATTAAGCATGTAAACACTATGGTTATTTTAAAACTAGTGGTCAATCATATATATAATATTAATTTTTATAAAATAATTATATTATAATATAAAAATAATATCTTACATTATTTATAAAATTACGTAACGTATATCAATTAAAATGTAACTATCACTATAATTATCTTTGTCATCGTAATTTAGGTAACAAATAAGATGTAAAATATTTAGATATTACGCATCTATCGATTCAAATGAATATTCTGTGTTGCTTTTAATTTTTGTTTAAATTGAAAAACAACAATAAAGAGTAATATGTATACTACAGATTTATCCAAACTGATAAATGTATTATCCTATCTGTAATTATAAGACTAATTGTTTACATATTATCCAAAATAAAAATGAGAAAATTATTTTATCAAAATATAATAGCATTGAAATAATAAATTATGGTAATTTCAGCTCTAGTGACTTTTGAAGTATACAAAAAACCTAAATATCCAAACAAAGAACAAAAGGCCTATGCAGAAAATAAACATCATATTTATAGAATTCAAATAGAAGTCACTTGAAACTTCAAGAATATACCTATATGTATATAAATATAATACATATGAATTTCGTATAATTTTTATACGAAAAAAGTTTGAATAATACAACTTGATATGTAAAAGTATAAATATTTATTTGATATTTGTGTACATGTACTCATTGTTGATTTCATATTTAAATTATCTTTTTCTTTATGATCAACTTATTAACTTATCAATGGCAGAGAAAGAAAAGAGGCATTACATACCTAGTAAACTTTGAGAAAAACTTTGAGAAACCGAAACCGGTTTTTTTAAGTCATAGAATTTGCATGTTTTTACTTAAAATAAATAATAAAAATCTTATTTTGAATAATTAGTATTCAACAAAAAGATTTCTATACATTTCCGTCCCAATATAAAAAGTATATAAATACATACTACAATTGATAATATTTTAAACTAAGAAAAAGTATTAAAAATTGTTTTTCTTATTTTAACGTTATTATTTAATTAATATTTTAATAGCCTATATTTTTCTTTTAGCATAGAAGAAACTAGGCGTCCCGTCAAAATATCACGACAATACTGTCGCGAGAATAACGTTGAGACAAAAATACTATAAATCAATAATCTCGCACGTCATTATTATTGCATTATTTATTATTTACTATGCGGTACTAATGAATTGCAAGATAATAATTTGTTTGCTGAGTTTGAATACTCATACCGTATATACTTTCTAGTAGAGTAACCATATTTTAATTGGCGAAAACCGGGATAAATTATTTTTTTTCATTTTTTCTCGTTGACATAACTTTTTATTGATTTTCTAACTATACAGATATAATTATTACAAAAATATATTTATAAATAAAATTATTTACTACTGCGACGTCCCTCTCCGGGATAGAAAGTCCGAAATGAACATTGATTATAGTATGACTACTCTACGTTACAGTACTACATTACTGTGGTTAGCTCATTAAAACTGACAAAATATTAAATAATGATCGATTCCTTTATCGATAACTACAACTATGATGTAGAAACTGATATATGAAAACTAATTCGACAAAAAGTCACTAAGTTGGGAGAATAATTAAAAACAGATTTCGTCAGTCAATTATTCAACATTTAATTTTATCATGACAATATAATTGTGCTTTTTCGAACTATAGTTTATTAAAATACAAATATTCATTATTGAAGAATCATTGTGGGACAATTGGGTGTCCCGAAACAAATCATCAGGATACCGGAACGTCACACTCGAAATCTGTACTGTCCCGGCCAAACTGGAACGTATGGCAACCCTACTTTCTAGTGATTTTATTGATTTGTTAATATTATACAGCAGACAGCAATATGCAATATATTAATAACTAAAAAAGTAAAATATTATTATACTGTAATTCTTTCTTATTCAAAAATAAAAAAAAAAAAAAACATTTTATAAAATAATTTGAAGATGTTTGGATGTACTTACCACAAACAAATTAATATACACGACATAAGAAAAAATAGATCAGTAGACAACTACTTCAGTGACATATCACATAACTGCCAATTCCAACTAATATAATTAAGCAAATATTGAAAAATATGATGAAACTATGTTACATAGTAATTTATATATAATAAAAAATTATTAATTATGTATAATTGTAAATAATTTATCTATTATTATTTTTTAATTCTAGTGAAAATAAACTACTATATTACTGCGATATTTTTAACGCGACAACATTTCCGTGATATTTTGACATATATTCAGACAATTATAATATTTATAATAAATTCCAATATAAATATATAGTACATTTTAACTGTTCCAAATTGTATTATTAGCCTCTTAAAAGGACGCGATCCTCAAATTGTAACCAGGATTTAAGGCTTCATAGATCAACAACGATTAGGATTGCAGTAAGGAAGTATACATACAAGTTATGAATATGGGCATGTACCAGTTGCCCCCAAAAGTACCTTTTTTTATATCAATTACCCCCAAACTACCTAGAGCAAAATGTACCAGTTACCCTCATTCAAATGTACCAGTTGCCCTCATATGTTTATATATACACGATTACAATATATAGCCTGTAAAATATAATTATTTATAAAAATAATGTAAAATAGTATAAAAAGATAGAAATAAAACATTCATAATAAATAATATAGTTATAATCATAAGTGGCATATTAAATGTAATAATTTCTAACAAAAATAAAACTACTAATAAAGATAGGTTTAATTAATGATAATAACTGGCGTATTCCGATAAAGCGTAATATAATTGTCGTTAATATCGTTATAAATCAACTATCCCCTTAGACGCGTTTTAATTTACGCGTTTTTGTAAAATTCTGGCTTTGCACCTAGTAGTAAGCTATTATTATTAATACAATTTTCATTTTATCTGTACTATTTGTATAATATATTATATTTATTATTTACTACAAAATACAATATCATTTATATATTGTAATCGTGTATATATTAACATGTGAGGGCAACTGGTACATTTTGTTGAGGGCAACTGGTACATTTTAAAAATCACGGTAACAGCCGTGGGGGGCAACTGGTCAACACCCATAAATATCATTGTGTCCATGGATATATAAATAAAATAATTTTTTATATATGATCTTTTGACAGAAAACCAAAATGCACGAAAAAAAATCATCCATATTACAATTCATAATAAAAGATCTTTTTTAATAAAATAAATAAAAATAAAACATTATCAATTATCTACAGCTTTTTATTTTTATTTTTTTTTATTATTTATAACTATGCAAAACATTTTAAAATTGATAATATAATATACTAGCGCGATTTTGTCTGCATTATTTTAAAACCAAACCAACGTGATTACTAATTACTGATTGCCGCGAATCTATAAACAGTATAAGCTCGCTATCACCGTGGTATCACATGTGGTTTACAAGAAGTGAACAACACATTATTATCGTGCACTCCACAATCAATACTTACATATTATGTTTATTCATTGAATAAAATTATATTATGTTTTTTAAAACTATGTTTGGAAGAAAACCTTATTAGCCCGTAGAAGGGTCAGCTACCCACCCTGCCTCCCGTGCGCACGTTTATGATGTTACTGATAATACTATATAACTAATTACTATACAGTGTGATCACGATTTTAAGTACCACTATATATCTTAACTGAGTGATCTTTTATTGAAATTACTATGTATTTCCGGGAGGTTAGGAAATACTAGAATACATATTTTTGGACAATTTTTTAATTTTTTACACGCATGCATAACACAACATACTTTTTTTTTACATTTTTAATTCTTTTTGGCAACTCTAATTTTTATTCTTTATATTCGTATAGTTTTTTTTTCAAACAATTTTTTTATTATTTTCAAATTTGACTAAAAAAGAAAGTCAAAATTTGATGTTAAGCATAGGAAGTTTTTACGAAATATTTACCTAAATTTCTAAATTACTAAAAATAAAATCAAATAATTGAACTTTATTTTTAATACATGCTATTTTTGTTATTAAAATAATAACAAACTAATTTTTTATAACAAATTAATATGACATATTGCTCACAAAGTTAGGTTTTTATCTAGTTTTATCCAAAAAAATAAAAAAAAAAACACAAAATGCACCCATATAAAATTGATTTTCAACAATAATTGCACAAATTCTATTTTGAAGTTAAATTTTATTGCGTAGTTCATTCAAAATAATCCTTTTATTATTTATTACATTCTTTGGATTGATGATTCAAAATTTGCCAACAATGGCATAATGAGCAAGCCAAATAATTGATACTGGAATGAAACAAACTCACACTGGTCACGTGAAACTAATTTTCAAATGGTTTGGGAAATAAATATATAGTGTCAAATGATTGGCGCAAAGCTTATAAGACCATACTCCTATGACGGAATACTTAATTGCAGACTATATTTAATCTTTCTAACCGATAAACTATCAATACTGTTTGATGATGATTCATTAGACATTCTTTTTTTTTTATAAGGTCTATATAGTTTTCAGGACTAAAGAAACATAATACAAGCAACATGTAACGTTTTTAGATGTAGAAGTCACTCAATAATTCGAATCTCAATAATTCGAAAACTCCATAAATCGAGCTACACGCTTAGTACCTTGAGAAAACTTCTATAATTAGAAGAAAATAAATGTATTCCGGTCCCCTCGATAATGCGAAGTCTTTCAGTGAGATTCACCCTATTCGAATTTTTTTTTCTAGAACTTCTATAATTCGAATTTTCTTAAACGCGATTATATGTACTATATGTTCTTATGTATAAATATTATGTACAATTTATTTGACGTACTCTTAATGAAACTAACAACGACGGTGATTAAATATTATCGTACCTTACCTGTATAATCTAAACTTAAATCGTATCATTTTACTAAAATAAACCTCTGCAGTTGGTTGTAACAGTTGTTGAAATCGAATAAAACGTAGTCGGTCGGAATATGGGTCCTGTAAAGTATTAGTGTTGGTCGATCGCCGACAAAAAAAAAGTGATCGTGGCAATTGAAATAATAATACAATAAATATCAATATAAATGTAATACGAGTACATACAATTGTTCATTGCTCTTTAATTCAAATTAATTCTTTCCTTCGACAATTCGGTAAATCAAAAACTTCTATAAATCGAGTTTTTAGCTCGGTCCCCTGAATTTTGAATTATCGAATGACTACTATATTGAGTAGGCTTACTCATGTTTAGAATTTAACGGAGAAACTTTAAACAATTCATTAGATTAATTTACTGATTAAAAAATACCTAATTATTAATTCTATTAAAATAAAAATGTTTACAATTTTCAAAAATAATTAATCAAGCATACTTATAACACATTAATATCAATATTGAATTACATAATTCTATATAATATAAAATTAATTTTTAAATATTCAAAACTTAAGTATTTAAATTTTCGTTTATATTGTTAATTTTTCTTAATAATAAATAAATTTATTAATTATTAATTATAATAATAATCGTTTATAAATTCAAATTTAAAATACATTATTTTAGTTATATATATAGAATTGAATTAGTCGACTGTTAACGAAACTTGTTATCGAATCGGAAAAATTTTAAAACACTAATAAAACCAGCATAATTCTTATTTTGAGGAAGGAATTATTTTTAAAATCTTATCAAACCGGTTTTTTGTATGTGAACTGATATGCCAGTAACGTGGGAATGAACCATATTATTAATTCATACTAAGAAACGATTGTAAAATTAAAATTAAAATGTAATATGAAAATAAATATAAGTTACCATAGTATAAGTTTGAAAAAATGTCATCAATTATTTCCATAATAATTATTTTGCTATTTTTTTATTCAACCCCTTCATCCAGTATAACTATAAATTTAATAAAAACACATCAAAAATAATTAATAACATTAGTGATTATTACGATTGGTTTTTTTAAAAAACTGTCCTCAATGCATATATCAAAAAGAGCAGTTTAGACTAATATATTAACGTAAAATAACAATGCGAATTAAAACGACGGAGAAAGAGAAATGGTCATATCGTATTGTTCTAAATTGTTATAACGCCACAAAAATAAATAGGGAAATAGGGGAGAGGTGGACAGAGTGAGAGAGACAGAGCGAGAGCTTTCGAAGGGTTAATATTTAATGTTACAAGTCTACATTGAAAAGGCGGAAGCGGCACACGAAAATTAATTCCTTCGGGGCTGAGGGCTTTTTAACGTTTAATACGCTGTTATTCTTTTGTTACTCTACTCCGAAAGCTCTCGCTCTCATTCAGCCACCGTCCTCTAGCATGCCACGGCGTTTTGCATGCATACCACCCCTGGAATGGCAGTATACGATTCTCTCAGGAAAGCCTGTAATAATATTTATTTTTCAAATATAAATAAAAAAGAAACCCTCCTGATAAAAAAAACACACTATTGAGATTGCGGAGGATATGAGTAGGGTCTCTCCATCTCTCTAGTTCAATTAGTAAAAAAGAAAAACAATATAGCTTGGTAAACAATTGACGTTTTCCGCTATTCCAATACCCGGAGTAAAGAAAAACTGTAATTTGTTTTTGACATATAGATTTAAATTAATAAACGTATACCAATCATACCATTGTTTTTTTATTTATCGATTTTCGAATTTACAGAATTTTCGAACTTATTAAATATTAAATAATGATTCCTTATAATATTACCTATGAATACATAAAGCTTAATTCTATGTGGTTATATTTCATTACAATACATATCTTAAAAAAAATAAATACATATATAAATATGCGCATATATATTTTTTACATTTAAAAATTCAAAACTTTGTGAACAACTTGTTAATTGTCATAAAACTAGTATTTGTTTGAATACAAAATTAGTATGTATAATTCAGTATATCAAAACATGGCATTCAGATTGCTGTTTAAATATCCAGACTTCTTTAAGGATAGTTAATATTTTATAAAATAATATAATTTAATAGATTCAACATTGTATTGTGAAAAGGAAATAGATGTTTCAATTAAGAGTATTATATTTCTTATTATAGATTTTGGACAAATAAGCGTATTCTATTATCAAATATAATCAGTTATCTGAAAATAGTCAAAACGATAGTGATTTACTCTCGATAAGAATCTTAATATGTTTTGTTTGGTAAGTAGAAAATAGAGTTCGCGTTAAGTTAGTTTAGTAGTACATTTCTTAGTACTCATGAAAAGCCCGGTAAAAAGAAGAATTATTTGCAATTTTTTAATAAATTTATAAAATTCCGAGAAAAATTTTAAAATTGCAAGTTCTATATTCCAATCGTTAAAGTAACTACTGGTTAGAGACAAGAAGACGCACTCTCTCCGACTCTTTTTAACTTAGTACTAAAAAATATAGTTAAAGGTATGAAAATTATAGAAGGCCTAACATTAGGAGAGATAAAGATAGGCCTGCTGACATAATTAGACGATATGGCCATCATAGAAGATAACATGGAGATAATGAAGAATTATTGTAAGAAGCTAGTGGATGCTACGAGTAAAATCAGTCTTAAATTAAATAACGAAAAAAAGGTATGAAACATAGCAGAAGAGATAGGAAATACCAAAGCGAAGAGTGTTTTGAAGTTGAAAGACATATATTCTATAGCAGTGGTTCTCAACCTTTTTTGTAGGATACACATTAATTTAGATCCATGAAAATGGCGTCACACTTGAAACGACTGATGGATTTTCGAAACGTTAAACATTACAAACTATTGTAAATTAACTTATGTATATGTTGGAATTTTAAAAAATAAAATAGTAATTAATTAACTTTAAATTAACTTAATTCAAATTTAAACAGTTAAAATAAATACTATAGATAAGCATCATGAAAAACAATATTAATTTATAAAGAACTTATTGTGATACTTGTCATCGGCAAACTAAACATAGGTCTTCGAGTTGTAGGCGAATGGTTGACAAACTTATGTCGTAATTTACTTTCGATATCTTTTAATGTAGGCTATTTTTTATTTATTTATTTTTTTTCATTTATAATATCGAAAATGCTGATTCATTTATGCAATTTCATTTAAATTAAATTATGTTGAAAAGGAAATACAATTTGTAATACTCACTTGCTCGTTCCGGCATATTTGTTTTACAGAAAAATCCAAAATGAATCATTTTCAAACGTATACAATTTTGAAACTAACGTTGTATTTGATGATATTTTTAATATATGAGATACAAATCAATAAGAATATCTACATAATTGCTTTCTAATCTGTGTTTTTTTAATTATTTTATAATAATACAGTAACTATATCAAAAGCTACAATTTCAATTAATTAGGTATATTTTGGTGACAACCGTCACAGTAGTACGTGACACACCGGTTGAGAACCACGGTTCTATAGAGTACCTTGATTTAAATACTTAGACGTTCTATGAACTTAAGTCAATGAGTAATAGGTGGAGATATCAAGAAGATTAGAATAAGCAAACAAATGTTATTTTGGAGTTGGAACCCTAATTAAATCTAGATCGATATCTATAAATCTTAAAATTAAAATGTATATGATATTAATACATCATTAAATACTATATGGTTCAAAAACATAGGAACTAAAAAAAACAGAGGAAATAAAATTAGACACTTTTGAAAGAAAAGTTTTAATTCGAAATTAAAAACCATATCTTGACCCACAAAACGGAAAATGGAAAATACGAACCAATGAAGACCTCTAGATCATGTTCCAAAACTCGCGCATATCAAGGGAACCGGTATAAAGAAGATTAATGTAGGCTGGACATAACTGGAGAAAAAAAGACGCAATAATAAAAACAGTAATTCGGGAGGAGCCGATAGGAAAATGACCACTAGACAGACCATGACTTAGGTGAGAATATTGTGTGAAAAGAGACATAAAAGAAGTAGATCCAAGAGCAAACTGGAAGAAAGAAGAAGAAAGAATGATGGAGAATATATTATGAACGGGATGGTCTTAAAGGCCAGAAAACCACCCAAAAAAAAAAAAATTTGGATATCAGTCATTTATTACCTAGTAACCATAGTAACTAAATTTCTTTGAAATATATCGATATATTTGGTAACTGGAAATTCTAATTACAACTATAGTTGGCATAGTTACATTTTTTAGCAAATAAAATACAAATGAATGATACAATTTTAAAATATAGGTATGCAAATAAATTCATAATAACATAAAATTCACAAAATCCTCTTATAAGATTTTTAAATTTAAATTTTAAGTTACAAAATAAAAATGTAGTTTAAAAATAAATATTGTTTACAATATTCAAAACTTAATATATTACAAAAAACTTTTATTTGTTCATCAAAAATATATAACATTTACATTCTAAAGAAAGGAAAATTATCTTTTTTTTCTTCTTACGATGTAATGAAACGAAGGGTATTTCTTATTTGTAACGAATAAAAGTTAAAATGATCTAATTCTTCATTAACTTTACTTTTATCTTTTACCAACTACTATCCCTTTTTACACAGCGTTTAATTTTGTAATATTACGATGTTCCAATTGGCTCGCCAAAAACTCACCCCCTACTGGAGTTGCCAATTTGGCGTCTTGTTTTATACATAAAAAGCTTTGAGCTTTCAAATAATGCACTTTATTTTTTTTAAGGTCAAACACCCTACGTTATAGCTAGTGGTATAAAAGGGTTCTTTGTCAGAGCTCACCAAGTTTAATGGAGACAACGATGGCGGCAAAATCTAATTTCGAAGGCGACTATAAGCGTTTTTCAGACGGCTTCGTTTAGAAAATAAAATTGCAATATTTTCTAAAAGAATGAGTTATGCGGTAAGAAGAAAACATGAAAATAATTCAATAACTGGATTGAAGTACTGTTATACAAACGTTTAAAAATAAAATGTAATTATATAAGAAAAATAAATAAAACACGAATCGTAATTTTAAACCTTTAAAGGAAATATTACATTAACGGATTTAATTAGATGGTTATAGTACAAAACGGTTTTCAATAGGAATGACATAGTGATTTAGATGATTATGTTCCAGCTATTAATTAAACTAATAAATAAAATTGATGAGTGTATAATTTACTAAAAAGGTAAATAATAAATAAAGTAAGTGTATTTTATCGAAATCATCGATTATACAATCTTTAAATAGAGATGATTTGATTGAGAAATTATTTTCAAATAAAAATAATTAAATGTAATAAAATTTTTATAAATACAATAACGTGAAATAATATATTACGTAGTAAAAATTGAATATTATGCATAATTTATTAAAATATCGATAAAAATAAACCTCTTAACAAACCAGGGTATAGAACACAAGCGGTCGCATGGTCACTTTAAAATTGAATAATATCTCTTGTTATTTTTAAAGGCCACTGAAAGACTCTTTATGTAAATTGTACATTTATTTTTATTTTACTATACACAAATAAATGAGTGAAATTTGTTAAATTTATATTACATTGAAATATATAAATCTATAGTTATAACCTTATTAAATTTTATATAATACAAACATATTCATATTCTACTACTTCATACAACACACACCCACAAGATACAAACATATATGTTATATTATTTCAATTTATTAATACATTTACACGAACATTTAAATCCTTACTACCATTTAAAGTAATTCAAATAAATGTCATTAGTATTAATGCTTATAACACATAAGTTATGAATTCTGTTATAAATTTAATAATATAAAATCACCAATTCACTCGATATAAATAAATATATTTATGTATAATATACTGTTAGGGATTATCATATATAATTCACTTACCCATAATCCTTTTAACTTCTTTTTGACTGATAAACACATTCAAGTGACCCGCAGCACTTGACAAGCAATACAGTATAATAACAGTGATGAACCCCATCTGTGATTCTTTTCGTCCTATAAAATAACAATAATTTCTACATGATATCATATATAACATTATATTTTTACAATATATAACACTTATGTGTAACTATGCAGACCACATGGTATTAATATGAGAATGATGTCATATTATAATTTAGGAATATTATACACGTTCACACGCCAACGCGGAATAGAGTAATATGGTTTAGAACTCGTAAAACTCTGATCAACACTTTATGATGAGATCATTCATGTTAATTAAGTGTAATTAATGACTATAATCTTCAACAGCATGAAATTGAATATCGTTTTTTGTAATAACTAAAGAACTTACCGAAAAATATGTTCCATTCTATACCCGAAAGAGTTATAATATAAAAATTAATACATATATATATATATATATATATAATTTATTACTATTATGATTCTATGAAATATTGTCTGAATATATAATTATTTAACATTAATAAACGAATTGTCACCGAAATTTGATTCTTTTTTCCTAATTAAATAAATGTCTTTTTAATTTATATTGAAGTCTTTCATCTTATTAAAAACTCGGGGGATATTGAAGATTATATAGGATCAGTAGCACGAGAAAGAAATTATTTTGTTTCCGCCACCGCCATTTTACTTTAAATTCAGGTAATAAAAGCAATAAAATAAACAAGTTCAGGATTTAACTATTAAATATAAAATATTTATTATTTATCTAATATTTAACAATCCTATACATTACACAGGTTCATTATCTATTTTAGTATTTTATAAATATTATATTGTAATAATATTATAAAAAATATTTTGACTCTTTTGATACATTGATGATTTTTTTGTTGATAAGTTTTTGAAATGTAATTGTTAAAAAATACCTGAACGTTTAATAATAAATATTTAAGTTTTATTCATAAGAAGATGAAAGAATAATAAGAATAATTTAAAAATAATTGTTTGGAAGTTGTTTATGATCACTTGTAAACTATTTTAGAATCCAATATACACCTAGTTGTATTAAAAATACAATTATATATGATTTCTGTATACCAAGAAGTCAAAACGGTATATAAACCGGGGTACTCAGGAAAAATTGGAATCGTAAACCGACACCAGACAAATATGTGAACTCGGTTTTTACCAGAAACCTAAACCCGAAAAAAAATTAAACTCATTATCAACACAAATACCAGAATTCGAATTAATGATGTTAATGCAATTTAAAATGATAAACCATGAGTGAATCTAATACAAATAAATATGAAAATAAAGCATATATCCTTACTTTATTTTCGGGGAACAAAAATTAGAAATAAAACGTGTATTTCTATCCATTAATGCCATTGACAATGCCGGTAGGAAGTAATACTTAGAAAATTGTCAATTAACCAATTAATTATTAATTTACGCAGAAATCTTTCTTCAATTATTCTAGTAAGTATTGTGTTAAGGGCGCAATGAACGATGCAATTAGTTGCGATACATGTGACTATGATACAGTATCATGACACAAATGTCATGTGAATGGACGTGTTTCAATAATTATGTTTCAATATTACCTGGTCGCAAAACATGCATCGGTATCCCGTCGTGGTCGGGATACTTTGGTATCGTTGCAACTTAACATGTGTCGCAACTTATCGCTTCGTGTATGGCCCACTTTAATAAAATACAATACAAAAATAATAATTTTAATATTACACTGTTTTAACACTTAAGTGTTTCTTATATTCATTATGTTTTATAATGTACCTTATTATTCCTATAATTTGGTTACTGCATATTTAATTTTACTCACCAAAATAATTTAAAATAATGAATTTAATATTGTGGATGCCACATATGAAAAACTTTAGTGGTTCTTGATATTTTTCGATAATTAATTATATTAAATACAATTTTGGGCAACCTTCAAGTCTCGGAGTATAGTTTGGTTTATCATAATGTCAACTATAAATCGATATAAACTTATTTCTTTGCATAAATAAACTATTTAATGGTACTATTGAGTTTTTATTTACAAAATAACCACAACAAATTCATTAAATATTTTATCATTTAATGTCACTCCTATAAATAATAGATAGTCAATATTCATTAAATTAATCTTTTTTTTTTGTAAAGCTATATCTAATTAGAGCTTATAAAATAAAATTAATAATTTTGTATTCATATAATAAATTGCATAATAATATAAGATTCTATAACTAGAAAATTAAAATTAAAAATTAATTAATATGTAATATTTATATCATTCAATTAATTTAGTTAAAAATAAACTTTGATACTTGTATTTTCTGCAAAAGAAATAGTTCTGAGGCTTCAGAGAAAACTCCTTGAAACTATTCCTGCCTAGCAATATTATGATGTACCTTATCATGAGAATGCTGAGAATGAGAAAAAACAAACCCTGAATTTAACCAGTTAACCGAAACCCAAGAAACCATAGAATTCGGTGTTAATGCTTTAACCGAAATCCTAGAAGATATAAAACCAGGTTTTAATCCAGTAACTGGAACACGTGAAAAGAAAATTTACTTCGACTCCCTGATATATTTTTACTTGTTTATATATGTTTGTTAAATATTTCCTTAAAATAATGAACAATCCTGAGCTACAGAATATGATTTTGAAAACAATCAATTAGTGTAAAGACTGAAGAAACTGATATTCAGTTGCAATATAGAATGAAATATATAGAATAAAACAACCAAAATAAAATTTCAAAAGAATTATGGAAGTTAATTTTCTCAATTTTTGTTTCAGTATAATATTAACAGTTACGCACAACATGCTACATCACTCAAAATAAAATTCCAAACATTAATTTTTACATTTGGAAATTTGTTTATCAAAAAACAACGAAATTAAAAAACAAATTCAATACCTATACTTATAATATTTATTAAATACTTACCAATAATATTAATATAAACCAATAATATAATATTTTTGTTAAAAACATTATATCTGGTATTAAAACATAAAATTGTATACGAATATTGTATATAAACAAACAATAAAAATAAATAATTTTTAATGGTTTGTATAGGTACTAAAATATTAGAACGAATAAACCATTGAGTATTAATGTACTCCCGATTCCCACATCATACCATAAGTTCTATAGATGTTTACTTCATGATTATTATCAACATATTGGGGTAAAACGTTGTATACAAATTGGGACACAATAAAAATATGTTGAACCTATTTTGACAGGTGATCAGTTTAAAGAAGAATATGAAAACGCCATGTTTATAAGGAACGTATCAACACAAAAGACAGCATTTAAATTGTTAAAATTTAATTGTGCTTGACAGGCATGAGGGGTCATAGAAATAAATCGTCGATAGTAAATATATTAACCACATAGAGTAGCTCAAATACAAATGCAAAAAACAAAATATAAATTATAATACATTTATATTAGGTAGATATAGCGTTTACCAATCATCTATTTTATTTTAAATATTGAATGTAAATGTATAAATTTCATAACTAAAAAGTAAAACTATGGTTAAAAATCAATTGATATTTAACTATAAAAGATTCGTCAACATAAATTAGAGAAGGACTCTAAGATTTTCACATTTTATCCACAATGATTTTTACAATGATATAATATTGAAAAATATTATACATGCAATGTGTATACCGACCAGGTATCAGAATTTAAAAATATCGATAATTAATGACTCTAAATACGAAATATGGCATGTTATAATGTTTATCAAAATAAAAATTGGAATTTCTTATCTTTAAATAACAACAATAACATGAACTTAAACGAATTATAACGCTATAGCGATACTGTTCTGTTAAAGAGATCTAGTTTTCTAACTATTGACTAATAAATCTATTTACTTTATGTTAAACTTAAAATATAATTTATTTTTAAATAGAAAATATATATGTTTTCTTAAGATAACTATGTTTTATAATCTATTATTACAATAATTTTCATAAAAAGGTACGTTAAATAAAATTATTGAGTTGGACTTTAAAAATATAAATGAAAGGAGAGAGGCTTTGTGAGGTATATTATACTAAAAATTCTAGCCTTCTCCTTCCTCCAATCTATAAAACAAAATTTACACCAATGATGAAATTATTTTTCATATTACAATTTTAATACTGTCAACAAAAAAAAACATGTTTTTATAAATTATCAACAGAATACACTATATTATTAGTTAATAAAACCTATTCCAATAGTATCATTGTTTTCTATTTTGTAGAGAACACTAAAGCCTTAACTGGTATATTACTTCTTTACTGTATATATTTTAAGGTTATAATTTTTTTCCAAACATTCATTTTAAGTTAAAATGATTCACTTAAGTGCAATAAAAATATGATTAACCAATGTATTTGACACTTAAAATTGTTAACATTCTTCGATAGTTATTAAAATTTCTCATGGATAATAACTAGTAACTAAAATTAAAATTACTCAAAAACTATTCAAAGATATTAGCAAAGTGAGAGTTGTAATTTAAGATCATGTCGCAAAAAAATTATCGGACTTGTGTACTAGGTTATAGAAAGAATATTCTTCAAACTCATAAAACATCAATACAAATTATAAAAGTAATTAAATAAATACGGTGAAATTGTTTATTGAATTCGAGGTGTAATTTATCAAGAAGTTGTTTAAGCATTTTAGCAATTATTCATAATTTTCGAAGTAACAATCATAATTTTTTATGAAATTTTTAAAAAAAAAATGTACTTAAAACAAACACTACACTCTTGCATTATCGATAATGATAATAAGACAACAATAACAACTTCATTTTTTTTATATTTTCGACGAGTATCCGATCACAAAATATATGTATAGATACCTCGAACAAACGACTTTTCGTTTTTACCTTGTTTCGTATTCAACGAGTTAAGTACACAGCCATCCATCGTCGCAACGGGCCATTATTACGAAATTATACCAGAGTTGTAATACGGCCACCGCATGGACACACGTTTGGTTTATCTCTCGTCGCGCGACCAACGGCTGGAAAACAATGGTTATACAAAATGTCCAAAACACGCACAACAGTATACTCTCGACGACGGTTCTACGTACGTCGCGGTCAAGAACACCGCGGGCGCGAACCGACGGAAATCGGTCACACGAAATACACAACAGCGACGCGGTGCGCACGACAATCACGACGCGCCGACACAAGAACGCGCGAAGAACTGGCGGTCCACGTGGTGCGCGCCGGCGACCGGGAGACGCCGAACGAGACGGCGATGACGGCAGCCGGACCGTTGCGCGTCGTCGGTCATGCGCTCATCGCTTGCTGGGATAATGCGTTAAACGGTGGCTCCACTCGCCGCCGACGTGACTAACCTCGGCGGCGCGCCTACTTGGTGCGCGTCCATCAAGTATTCATTGTTGCCCCGCGTACATCGCAAACGACGGGTCTCTCGGGTGTTTGTCGCGCAATATCCTAATACAACGTGAACGGCGAATAGATTTCCCGGTGATAAAGACGACCGGAACGCGTCGGAAAAATAAATAAAAAAAATGAAATGACAAAATAAATAATTTACCATGAAGGTGTACGAGTAAGTTTTACACCGCTTCCGGTTATGCTCTTGGGACATGTTTAATGCGCGTCGCCAACTGAAAGCGCAAAACGTTATTATTATTATTATTATTATTATTATTATTATACAAAACGTGTACGCCTGTACACAGTTATAGGTGCTAACGTTATTTTTCTCCACGAGAACAAATACGCTTGTACTTTAGCGGTTTTCCACTGATCTGGAGTTTCTGAAGTAGCACGAATGCCCGGCGTTCGTATTTTATAGTTTAGTGTATATCTGCGTAATATACGTAATACAATGTATATTATATTCATATGAATGATATGTAACGACATTAAATTCGGACAACGATACACCTGTTGTAGATGTGGAATCGATAAAATCCGTGAACATAAATTGATTTTATTTTTTTATTTTATTTTACGGGCTTCGTTTTGCGAGCGCGCAACAGGTTACAGTAGTTAGACATATTTAATTTGATGAATATATATTACACTATGAAATTTGCGATCCAATCTAATAATTTTTATAACCTCGAAACATTGTAGAAATCATCTGATTCGATAAGTATAGAATAATAATGTAATATATTATATTGTATTTAGATTTAACTTTCCATAAAAAAAAATTTCATATAGCCATATCAGATAGATTATAATTTATAAAATAATATTATTTGTAATATTTTATAGATTCTCATTATAGCTAAAAATTTTAAATTTTATAAAATTAATATTTTCACCAATGTATAGAGATATTTTCTAAAATTGATAGGAAAAGTATGAAATTTCTAAAATAATTGAATGAAAAATGTTAAATATGCTGCTATATATAAAATTTAAGATCCAAGTTAAATCATTATTTTGCATTATAAAATTAATTATACTCATGAAAATTGTGTTAAATCAATTGTGTACATATACATAATAGTCGTAGTTATTTATAGTTGGCTTATACAAATAGTGTCATAATAGTTCAGTTACACAGGTATCATGATTGATATAGGCAACCCACCAGTGGCTAATTTAGGGAGGGGGGTGCTTGGGAACTGAAGCACCCATTATTCCGCATATTTTTGTTAAAAATTAAGAATAATTTTCCGAGTGGCGAATTTTTGGTACGAGCTACCAGAACGCGCGCTGTGGCGTACCAATAACCGGTCGGTGACCACGCACAATTTTGAGGTATACTGGTTTTCTATAAGTTAGAACAGGTTAACTGATAAGTCAACTGCTCGATTGTCAAAACATTACATTTTGTATATTATCTATGATATCATAGAACATGATAATATGTGATAAAGCATCCACCATAAAAACAGTCCTAGATCCGCCACTGCAGCCCACTAATTATGCCTACTTTCAATGCTTAGAAATAATCGTTTAAACTATTTTGTAACAACTTCCTCAACATTCAGTTGAAAATTTTTCTAAATTAATGTAGTCTCTTGAACAATTATATTTTACTCTCAAATACTTAATGAATAGGTATAGGTACACATATATTCGTACGTATGTAATTAAATTATGGTAAGACTACAAAGATAAAAGTCATAGTCACATCAAATTCTATTATCCGTGGCTCACAAGTACCTAGGATTTTGGCGCTTTTGTACGATACGACTTTTTTTTCTTATCTTATTTTGGCGCTTATGTCTTCCGCCGCATCAAATTCTCAAAAGATTTTCAGATATCAATAAAAAATGAATAAATATAATCCGTGAAAAAAATAAATGATACTTACATAAAAATCACCATATTTTGCTATTGATCACTGTTGTAGTGCGGTCTTAATGCCATTGACTAATTTTTTGAACATCTATAATATATCTATAAAATATTTACTCGTGGAATATTGGAACACAATAAAAAAAAAATGAACATTACTCATCAGTATGTTTTTAAATTAGACATATAGATTCTTTAATATTTTTTAAGCAATATTGGACTTCTTTCTCTCTTTCTAAACATTTTTATGACATTATGATAATACAACTGTAATTTTTAATGAGTAATTAAAATATTAGAATTTATAAAAATACTTACATACAACCCAAGAATCAACCGACGTACAAGGTTTATAATATTTCGGTATTTGTAACGAAACTACTACCAAGATTCGAGGACACCTATCCGACCTGCTAATACTACCAGATTTGATAAAATTTAAAATATGAATTCCAGTTTTTTTTTGTAAATCTATAAAAGATTATTAAATACTTTATATGAAATGTTTACCCTTCTAAAAATTTTTCAATTATGTATTGGAAAGAAATATTTTCCAAATATTTTGTGGTTTTTTTCAATTTAGGTACTAAAACTATAAATTTAATATTATTATGTTCTCACTCAAATACTGACAAAATATTTTCATAAAAATTGTATAACATTGTAATTATGAATAGAATTTTAATTGAAAAGTTAATTTATTCAAAATTGTTGTGATTAAAATAAAGTGTTTTTGTAAAAATATTATCTTGTATTTAACACAGGAGTTATTGATTTTATTATGAAACTAAAAATTCGAATAGTATGTTTTAAGTATTTATTGAAAAGCATTTTCATTATGAATAAATAAATAATATAAAAGTAATTTTTGATACTATGCGAATTTGTATTTTAGTTTCCTAAAAATAGTTATTGTTTAACTTTATAAAAAATAAACTTATCAATATTAAATCTAATTTTCTAAAACTCTAATTTTATATTTATATTAACAGAAATACAATTAAATAGTCTTGTGGGATTGGACATATTTTTTATGTTTTTGATATTACATAACAAATATTTATATATTCAATAAAATGATTCGTATTGTCACGTGGTCGAGCATGACCAGTTTAATATGTAATATTCAGGAAAATTTTCTGGTATTTATGAATAAATTAAATCGTAGCTAAGAAATGTTTTTGATTTTGAAATATTAATATTACAGAAAAATGTAGAATTATTTAGTTTGGTTATTAATACTTGGTCATTAATAGAGATGTTAAAATACCGTATTTTATTTTGTTGTTGTATAATACCGTATAATACCGGTATTATACCTGTATTATACCGTATAGAACCTTCCAGTCCCTCAAATTATTGGAAATTTAACAGAGGTTATAAACCTATTATTAATTATGAAATACGAATCATTTAAAAAAGGAATAATTTAAAAAATGACTATAAGGTCAGAAAACATATAATACAAGATTTAATTTAATAATTTTAATGGATATTTTTAGAATGCGTACTTTCCTTACTCATTGGGAACACATGATATAATAATAATTAATAAATGATAATAATAAATAATAATTTTATATCTAAATATTTTTAATCGTGGTAATAACTAAAAATATCGCCTTAATTCTTTTTTTTTATACCGTCTGTATAAAATAATTTTATACCATGTGTATAATACCTTGTATAATACAGTTTTATACCACTGTATAATACAAACTCACATCTCTAGTCATTAACCTAACCATAATTACATATGTACTAGTGGAAACATTATGTTTAATCGGTAAATATAAATATTATGTGTGTAGACTAATAATGATTTAACAGTCATTACATTATTTTAATAATAAAATCAAAAATAAAATGATAATGATTTATTAACTAATAAATCAAATGAATTTATGTGATTTATAAGAAATACATTATTTCGTAACATTAGTAAACCCAATTACATAAATTATATCAAACTACCTTAAGTTTTCAACGAATAAATTATTTTTTCACCTAAATATTCTGATTTTGATTTTAAAGTACAAAAAAAAATTAATTTGCTTCCGGTTTGTGTGCATTCAACCAAAATTATAAAATTTGTTTAGAGCAAATTTAATAATTTTTATGATCATTGGATGAACAGGCTCGATTCAAACGGTCAAACTTTTTAAACATTATATATTATTAAATAGGTACATATTTTCTTAAAAAAAAAACAATTTTAATAATAATAATAATTTAACCCATACTTGATATACCAGAGGTAATTTTCACTATGAAACGTTGGAAACGTAAAAGAGAACTTTCCATAAGCGGAAAGTGGCTGGGATGAAAGTCAAGTATCGTTTCATGGTATGATGCAAGTACGTAAATCCACGTGTATGGACGGTTATATGTTTATATGTCTGTTTAAGTAATAAATATATGGTGTCATTATTATTGTGATATTAATATACTACGCCTTTATTATTACAAAATAATAATTTATTCGGCGATAAATCAATGAGTTAATACTTCCATAGGACACGCAAGTATATTGAGCATACATCAGTTTAAAACTGCACGTAAAAATAATAATTTTTATAGTATTATAATTAATTTAATTGATATTAATACATAATAGTAAAATATAGATTGTAATTAAATGCACTCACTACATCTCGATGACACGATCTACATTATTGTATTTTCGTATACGGATAAATGCACGGAAACATTAATAATAAGTCACGGAAACACTTCATTAGGGATTTTCTTTTTTTCTTTTTCTTTTTTTTTTTCGATTTGTGAAGGGGAAAAAATTGATCGTCATCGGTTCGCGTGCATTTACTGATAAAGCATTTTTGTTCGTTTCACTTGGTAACCAAAGACGATGTTGCAATATATTCATTGATTACGATGAATTTTCTCCATGAAAAAATGTGCAACAAAAATAACAATAACAATTATTTATCGTTGTATATATAAATGTGTGTGTGTGTATCTGAGATATAACATTAAAGTATCCCCAAGTCAAAATTTCAACATTTTCATTACATTTTTTAAATAATTATTAAAAGCTTTATGTTCCGAACAAAATCAGTCAATTTTTTTTCTGCTTTAGTCATATTCTAACTTTGTTATAATTAACAGTAGCTATCGAATGGTTTCGACGTTGAATATCATCTAAATGGACTGCGTCTCAGGTATATATATGTGTATATATATGTCCAACATTCTGACAGGTATGAAATTAACGAAAATAAGTATTAAAAACAATTTAATTCATTTTATAACTCATTCAAACAAAATTAAAATATTTTTTTCATTTAAAATGTTTTATGAAATTATAAATAAATATGTCATAATATGATATCTTAGTTCTAATACTTATGTTAATATGTAAAATTTTATTTTTATTTTGTCCATACACTATATTTTTCAGTTCTAATAAGTTAAAATATGATTAAAACTTTAGAACATTTATACTTGATTACGTCTAAGATATTTTTGAAAATGTTTTGATTATATTAGTCACTACTTATAATATAAAAATAACTCTACATTTGTAAATTTTTATATTCATGTATCGATACATACATGTGGTCTGTACATAAGTAACACAAATAACGAATATACTACATTAATTAGTTTATAGTTGTTTTGATTTATTATACAATGAAAATGGATAGTAACACGGTATATAACTATGTTTTAAAAGAGATAAAATATGTTTATTTCTCCTATACTATAATGTGGGTTGGATTTTGAGTTTTCGTATGATAAAATATAACAATGTTTATATACCAACAATATGAATTTTTGAGACAAGATCTTTAAATAAAAGTATATATGTTTTATTTTTATTTTCAAAATTGCATAAATGAAATGTCTGATAAATATATAAAATGTTTCTTTTATACTACAATTTATATTATAAACATAATTTATCTTAAGAAAATTAAAAATAAAAACTAATTTTTAACGATATAATTTTAACATAATACATCAACTGTAAATCAAAGATAAGTTAAAATTTAAAATACTAGGATAACCTACGTACAACTACGTATAACGATAACTACCTCACAAAAATTTGAAAAAATTTCAAGACATCGTGATACGCTTCACAATTAATTATATTACGTTATAATTATTTTAAAGAAAAAACTGTATTAATGTATATATAATATACAATAAAATTCATTGTTTTAATAAAAATATTATAATCTTGATTTTGTTAAAAAAAAAATAAAAATAAAATATCATACTTATCCGTTTTAAATGTTTATTAAAATTACTTATATGATTATTAATGACATATTATCTAATGATTTGAAGATGAAAAAAAATTCAGCACATATTGAGTTTAAACTGTTAACTACTATATGATATAATACAATATATAACATTTAATATATAATAATATAATATATATTTGATAAAAATTATTCACATTCACGTAGTTAATTCAAAATAAAATGAACAAATTAAAACAAGTTTACATTAAAAAGAGACATCAAATTTAATTATGACGTATTATTAATAGAGAAATAGAGTTGTTGCAGATTATACAATATCAGTATTTATGGTGACTAGATTTATAGTTTAACTTATTATATAATTATAATTTATTTAATATTTAAGGAAATTATAATTAATTATACACTGAAAAATTGCTAATTTTATTTTAAT
Organism: Sipha maydis; assembly: GCA_034509805.1. NCBI lineage: Eukaryota > Metazoa > Arthropoda > Insecta > Hemiptera > Aphididae > Sipha > Sipha maydis. Next base: position 52,692 of record JASXSY010003098.1, on the reverse strand, counting down.
AAATATTTGCTGTGTCTGAATTTTTAGTGTACGTTTTTTAAATTAATCGATTTTGAAGTTAAACAAAAAACGTCAATTTATTCTTCCTCTTTTAATAAGTAAATATAAAATTAAAAATGCATTGACAATTTGTATAACATTGACATTGAAATATTCAGGTATTGATAAATAATTTGTAATTAAAAAAGTATCTTAAAATTTAAATGGATATTAATTATTAATGTTTGGCAACTGCTCACTGATTATTATAAATAACTCAAATCTTATAAAGAAATTCAAATTCATTGATTTAATTTCTATACATAATATAATTTTTCCATCATAAAAAATAATTTAAAAATTAATTTTCTTCTACAATATATAATTTTTGATAGTTAATAATTTATTATATCAAATGATATTTGACCTATAAAATTAAATAGTTAATAAATTAACTGTTATAACAGTAAAGTATTAATAAACTATAAGTACTTAAATTTATTTGTAGTATCATTTTTAATAACTACTTGGCAATACTTTTTATATTCTATATATTTTTAAACAGTATATTAAGACATATGTACATTGTCTAAACAATTGAAATATAAATCAAATATATATAACACTGTGAAGCAGTTACAAACTCAATCAAATTGATTTCAGTATGTCAACATTTGACATTATTTCTCTGGATTTTATTCATTGTGGCCTTAACTATTATGCTTTGATTCGTTGGTGAAATAATTCGTTTTGAACCCCCTATGGTCTATGGCTACTTGTAAATCTTTCTCCCCCGATGAAAAAATACACAGTTGTATGCATTTCCGCTCCGTAGTTATCATGTATAACGTCATTCGGATGATTTGGCAAATTCCTCGTTCCAGCTCCATGCGAGTCAATGACGACGGGTCATTAACAATGCGTAGGGGATAAAAATGTACAATCATTTTCTGAACAGCATAAAGATTGTTAAAATGAACTTGTTAGATTACCTCAGATAATTCAAAATATTTCATTACATTTACTACTTTATAATGTTTTATCGATATTATCTGTGATTTTAAATATTATATTTGTAGGTAATCAGTGAATTTATTCATTCTAAGGAGTATCATATTAATAAATGGCTATACATGAACTAAAATACTTATCGTATTTATAAATAAATTATGAATAATTTCTTTTAAAAATAAGTGTTCAATTTTATAAAATATTAATTATAACAACTTAAAGTTTTAAATTTTTAATATTAAAAATTATTTCAAATGAACTTTTACAGATGTAAGTTTACAAAAAAAATAAAAGATAGTTATAAAACAGAATATTTATCTTAAAGCAACCCAACACTAGTATTTTATCAATAAAATGCTTTAACCAATTACAATTTTTTAATGTATTATATGTCGAAATCAGTCATTATAAATTTTAACTCAAGTACATAGTTATGATGACGACTTAACATATACATATATAAAATACAATTATTAAGACTGTTATTATATCATCTTTAACATTTTACTTTAAAATGATCAAATTTAATTAAATAATTCATACTTTTTCTAATTTTCTATAATTATGAATTAATATAATTCATTGTATAAGTGAATCTCATATAGTTATTTTTTAGGTAATATAAAAATAATTTTTTCTTAATAAATTATTTAATAATATTAATACTTAAGAATAAATTTAATGGATGAAAACTATGTCAATATTTTTTTAAAGTTCGATTAAAAAACTTTTATTTTTATTGTTAATAAATAATATATACCAAGTAATTTATTATGATAATCAGAAACAGATTTCTTCTAGGTTCAAAAAAATAATGTTATAAGAAAAAACTTCTCATGAATTATGTATTTGTTTATAGTATACATATTATGTATAATATATGTAATTTTAAATAAATATTATTTTTAATAATAAAAACAAAGAAGTTCGAATATTTGTTTTAATGCTTTTTGTTGAACTTAATTTATACATATATTTTACATTACTAAAATAATATAACTGACATAAAAAACAAAAATAACTTAAAACTATTTTTATTTTAGAGATAAATTATTTACCACATTTGAACTATTGAACTTAAAAAATTAATTTCTCTACAAAATATCCTTTAAAATACATTTAAATTAATAAGTAAAATGAGCGATTTTACATATATACCTTATATTTAATTAATAATTTATAAGTATGTATTGAATATTATTTTTGTATAGATATATGTTACTAATTTTGGATCACTAAAAGTTTGTAATGAATTATGTAACAATCTTCTTACGAATATTAATAATTTAAAAATCTTATTTAAGTATTTATGTTTAGTTATTATTAATAAAAATAAGAATTTATCATAAATTATATTTAGTTAAGGTCATTTGGCATTCAAAGTTAAATTTTTCGTTATCTTCCGATTTTATTAAAATTACATAATAATTCAAGCAATTAAATATAAATTTTAAATTTCAAAATTGATATTTTATAGTTAAATCATTAATCAAACACTACAACAATAAAGTATAGTTTTCAACTGAGTTTTTTTCTTCTAAAACAAAATATATTTGTAAGTAAATTATGTAACTAAATATACTGCACCTTTAATGTAAAATATTTAAATATTTCATAATAATCAATTGAGAAAAATAACTATTTAAAGTCCGTACGATTTAATGACGAACAAAAGTTATAGGATACGTATATTATATAAATATATATTATATAAATGCAGAGTTATCGATTTGTAGCATCTCCTGTTGTTATACTACTACTTTCGTAATAAAACAAAACAACTGTGGGCAACTGTTTCAAATGAAGTGTAAGCACAGTATCACTATTGGATACAAACGAATATCCGTAATTTATCCTATCAATACGTAACACCAACACCACACACACACACACACACACACACACACACACACACACACACACACACACACACACACATACATACACAAACTTGCACACATGTACACACGCACATGTATATAAAGCATATTCTCCGCCTGCTCACACACAGTGTAAGTTGTATCGATATAATTGGTGAACTGCAATTTATGATCCATTGTGTACACCATGACTATATACAGGGTCAGAAGCAGCGGCTGCCGGTACATACGTGAAATTTCGTTTTGCTATTCTTTCACCATTATATGCATCTCGTACTGCAGCAGCAACAATACACTCCAAACTAATCGGCGACGATGCGGAGACATGGATACGGTAATTATTATACACGTCCTAACCATATTTTTGGGTTATTTTATCAATTTATTTTTCAATCCTTATAATTTCTCTTCCACTTTCTCTCTCTCTCTCACACACACACACACACACACACATACACACACACACACACACATTACTCCCTTTCTTCCTCTACCATTCTTGCACTCTACCAAATGCCTATTCTTCCCGTATTACCACAACCAACACCCCTGTGGCGTGTAAAAATGTATACGTATACGCATACACGCAATGTAATAGTCACGTGTGTTTCGACGGGGCCCCGATAAATTTATGACAAACCTCCTACCCGAGACTGTGCGCAGTGCATGTGTGTAAAGGGTGCGATACAGCCGGACGATAAATCAGCTCAAAACGCTTGTTTGCGTTAAAATCCGATACACACAAAGACCGGCGGGATCGGGCACGGGCGGCCATGTGACGAAGGGTCTCTCGTAGCAGACGGATGAAGGATTGCAGCGGCGTGTCTCGGTGACATTGACGAATACCGCCTCCACCTCTGAGCGTGACGCTGGTAGGAGGAGGTGCAGCTTAAACGATTCCTTTTTATGCACAACAGCAATTTTTCTTCTTCCCCCCCCACCTTCGTTCTCTATGTACATGGTCTGCTATAGTTTACTATTCTAAAAAATATAATTTTGCAGAGCATCGTGCACCGCGGTCCTATTATAACAAAGGCGAAAAGCGTTTTGTTTCAACGATTCTGTTATTTTCATGACCTTACATGCGATTTATCATTATAACAACCACATACCTTTTGCACCTGTATGTAATATCATGTTACTTTTTGACCCACAAATTCGTGTGTAGTACAAATTGTACGTGGTTGCCCATAAAATTCTTATTATAATGTACACGTAAACTGACCACTCAAAATACTCGGCGATTGTACTACAGTAATCGCCATTTATTAAAGTGATTTTGTAACCTAACCATTTGAGTTAATCAACCGAATAAATCAATGATCTGAACATAAATAACTACGGAAAACAAAAATGCATATAATATTTTATTTCAAAAAGTATTGAACTTAAAAAATGTATTAAAACTTCAGCTTCATAATATATTTATGCAGATTTGTATGTATAATATCATAAATATAATATATGGGTTAAAAATAAATAATAATGCATATATTGTTTGAGGGTAAAATGGAAAAGTAATAGCTTAAATATGTACTTTTTATCTATCTAAGGTTAAACTATAATATAGTTATATAGTTTAATATTTTAAAATGTTTTTTTCTATGTATTATTATATGTATATAGTTGGCAACCAATTGTAAATCCAATTGACAAACGAGTCGATTACTAGTAAGTTCGATAAAAAGTGATCATATTATAAATTATAATACGATGGCGAATATTTATATAGATAGTTACTCGAAACAATATCGTATCAATCATTCACCATCATGGCATAATACTATGATATTAACAGTAGTGTACTCTGTATAGTGATAGTAACAATATTAAAATTTACTTTTAAATCAATTATATACAAACAGCAATTAAAAAAAACTTTTATTTTTCTTATATGTTTACGTTTAATGTCACTGCACAATCCACACAGCGTTCATTGAGACCTATAAAATATATTTATAATTCTTGCGTTAAAATCAAATTCGTTTACCATATTCAAAGTTTAAAATTATTGGTCACCAAATCACAGTTGAACACAATAATATACTATATAGTTTTGATACCATACTTTTAATAATCCATACAGAAATAACGATCAAATATCATGTAGAAAAAAGTAACATATTTTTATGGTTCCCAGTGGTGTAATTACTACATAAAGATATCAAACACCCTTGTAGTAAACACACATGTTACTACCTCGCACCCCATAAAGGGTGTATAATCTGAAAAACAAACTGAAGTCTTCGATTTTGGTTAAAACTATATGACCTATTTTATTGCCTATCGAAAATATCGCTTGATCGCATTTTCATTACTCGGTTGACTGTACAACTTAATTACGTATTTTTATTCATGCTTCTACTATTATTTATATTATATGCATTTTGTGTATAGATGTACGGTAAAAAAAAAAAAAATAAAATAATAACAATATGTCATATAAGGCTAAGAAAGTTTGATAAAATTATGTTTTTAGTTGTTTTATTATTTTTTTTTTCGTATATAAATTTAGTATTTATTGAAAAAATAACATAAATTCGAGTTAAAAATTCTTATTTTTATAAGCGTGATTCGTATATTTAAGTATATGAGTAATGAATGACTTTAAACTAATCATCATCGGTAAAAATTGATAAGCCGAAAAAGTGTCATATGCATAAATAAATAAATAATTGGTAAAATACACGTAAAATAATTAATCGTTAATATACTATAATATTTTTTATTAAATAGAAAATAAAATGATTTACATTTTACAAGCTTTTTCCAAATAATCTAAATAAAAAGTATAATCTATAAAATTCTTAAAAATGTAATTATAAACTACCATGATTGAAATATTAATTTTTTAATGTCTTTCGTAGATCGGTCGACAATTATTAAAATTAATTTATGTCCTTACTACAAAGTCTTTTAAATTATTTTTATTAAAATCAAATCTGCAGAATGAATATATACAAGTGTTATAGTATTTATAATAAACAATAAAGCATACAGACTGATAACTATAAAAACTGAGATTAGTAAAATGTAATAGAAGTTCTTACGAGTAGTTCTCGTAAAAAATTGAAATCCTTGATTGATTTTTGGGTGATTACAATTTGTTGTTTTTTTCTGTACTTTTATTTTCCGTATTTCAACAAAATCCCAAAAGGTTTAAGCACTTTGTCTTGTTTACAGAAAACCCTCTTAGTTCTTGATAAGACAGCACAACACACTACTAGACACGCACTCGCATTATACGTATGACTGATTGTAAGATAGTTATTCAAAGGGAAGAGTTTAATCGAAAAACACTTTGAACGTAAATGCAGCAATCCAATGATTTATTTTTGTTATTAAAAATGAAAATAAAAGGAACAATTGAGCGCGTCATACTAATAATTTGTAGGGTTAATTAACAGATTATAAAAGACGTATTATATCTTCAATTTAAATTTAATGTTCCCCAACTATTTTTGATGTGTTATAAATCACAAAATATCTCTTAATATAATTATGTTATATTTATATTATATGCAAAATGTTTATACAATTAACAGTTATGTATACAGTTAACAATGACTATTAAAAACACAGTCATCATATAGCTACCGATTGCATTTGATCATTGTTAATTAATAAATATTTTAGCTATTAATGAAATAAAATGCAGTGCAATAATTATGAAATATAAATGTATTTAAGATGTCATTATTCTGTATAATATAATAATAAAATAAACAAAATTAGAAAAAATCCATTCAACTCTCATTGATTTGTATGTTACTAGCTGTTCAAATGTATCTTATGCCAAATGATACTTTTCTTTATCTTTTTTTCTATCAAAAATAAACATTCATCGTTTGTATTTGCTTAAAATTTCACACTCTACACCCACAATGCAGTTTAAGCGAAAACAAGGGTAAAATAACCATTACTAGTAGGGATGCTGGTTATTTTTGGTCACTTACAAGTAAACCCCACTAATATTATCATATACATCTCCATCCTTACACGATTCGTAAAAGGGGTTTTTATCGGAATTGAAATCAAGACAGATGTATTCGCTACTTGTTAGACAATGTATAGATCGCCTTGTTGCCCTGTCAAGCAGACGTGTGGACAAATTATCTTTGATTTTGTGGATTGATCAACAAACATCTAGTGATCGACGATCGTAAAGAATGCAAACGTATTACGTACGATCCAAATAAGCCAAATGCGGTAACATTTTTTTTCAATTTTGAACAATTATTAGTTCTCAATTAGTTTTATTTTAATTTCAAATATAATAATAAAAATTTACTATATTATGATACAATACTATAATCACACTACTTAAGTTTATAGCTATTGTTAAATAATTAATTAAATAATAACTGATTTCAGTAAGAAAAAATAAATAAACAGTACCACCTTAAATAAACAATATTATAACAATTTTTTAATTTAAAATAATTTAAAAAAATTTAACATGTATAAATATTTTAAAATATATACATATAGTCATAGGAGTTATTACACTACTATTATAGCAAAAATGATGTATGAAAATTTGAAAAACGGAAAATGTATAAAAAACATTTTAAATTATACTTTTGTTTCTGTAAATAATGTTTAAATTACAAAAATAAAATGTAGAGAAAATTAATATAGTAATATAAAAATATTTACATATTAAATTAAACACTATCTACATTAGAAAATTTACATAAATTAATATGTTGATTTTTGCTCGTAATTACATTGGTTTTACTAAAACTTTTTTATGTTCATGGAGATTATTTTGAGCTATGATAATCAAAGCTCTACAGTTATGTTTTAGAAGCTTGTTTTGTAAATCTAGTTGAACAACTTGTATAGTAATTACTAGTATGTCCACGAATTAACAAACACTTGGTTTACTCTTATTAAATTTCATAAATAAATAACCATGACGTTACTTCCGATGACTGAAATTAGAAATCAATTAATGTTTTTAATCAATCAAGTGACATCACTCTATTCCCCCCCCCCCTCCTCCATCATTTCAATCAGTTGCAATTTTATAAACTTCAATTTAATTTCTAATACCACTCCATTAACTTATATAGTAACACTAAAACGTAATTAATCAAAATTATTTTTTTCAATTGTATACCATATATATTGATCATTTTTATTTACATAATTAAAAGTTAAGATCGAATATTAATATAAATCTGCGGTTTTTATTTTGATGTATTTTAGAATGATAAAGATATGAAATTATTATTTTGTAAAAATCGAGTTAAATGTAGGTAATTATAAGTTTCTATTATTGAATATGATATTAATTTTATAAGACTCTTATTGGTGAAACAGTAAATGAAGACAAATAAATTATTAATATATGTTATTATTCAAATAAAAACTATGCAATAATATTATATTCTACATGCGTAGTACTAAATTCAAAAATGAACAAATTATTAACTTATGAATTAATACTACTTATTTTATAAAATCTACAATTGTAACTACTCTTAATAACTCTAGTTAACTACTTTAAATCGCATAAAAATATAATACTATATTTTTTCAGTTGTAAACTATCATAGTTATTACAATTTAGTGTTTAAATATCAACGCGGTACCACGTTTTGAGGATTAGATTTATAAATTTCATAAATAATATAATTGGGTTATACGTTATTAATTAATTAATTATTAAGATAAATATCATATTTAGTTTTATACTTACAAACCAAATTATTGAAAAATATTGTTATTTTATTTAAAACAGTTATTTAAGCAAATTAAAATAAAGGTACAATAATATTATAAAGATACAAAATATTAACCAAGTACTAAATCTACCTGAAAAAATATAAAAGTTCAACTAAAAAAACCGGATAGGCCTCGCTCTGCTGTACAGTTAGGGGTGGAATGCACCTCGCTTATAGGATAGGTCATAATTATAATGGATTTGTTAAATTTGAATGCAATGATAGATATCATTGTATACGAATAACGATTCTGAACGGAGTTCATGTTTGTCTAGGATATAATACATTGTTATTTATAAACATTGTAAAAAGTATATTTTATTTTGAAACAATAAATATATTTTTCAATTAGGATGGGTTGGCAGTTGCATACAGCGATATAGTTTGTCAGTCTAGAACATTCTACATTATATTATATTTTACAAGTAATTTTATGTCAAAATTCGCTGTTCAAACGCTTGTAAAAAAAAATTGTGCCTATGGATTTTAATAATTTTTGAATGACATTAAGAACTACTTCTGTGGAATCTTCTATTAAATTTTCAAATATTTTGTAGGAGCCAAATTTTTTTTATCACCGATTATAAATATAAAATGTAAAATATTCGAATATTTTAAATGCCTATAAGTGGCTTAAAAATCAATATAATATTTTGAAAAAAATATGACATAAAGGAAATGCCAATATTAACAGCTGGCAGAAATTTCAAAAATCTGCGACTTTTAATTTTTGAATCATAACAAATATTAAAAATCGTCTGAGAATAAATCGCTATTTTATGCAATTTCGTAAATATTTAAATTTCAAACAGTCATAAAATTTTTTCCTCTAATTTCGGTAGGAATTTTTTTAAAGATTTTTGAAGAGTAGCTTATAGATAACCTAGTGTTAAAATTTTGAACCTTAAGTATAAACAGAAAAAATTTTATGAATTTTTATCTACAAAATAACTTGCAAATTATCGTGATTTTTACATATTTCGTATAAATTGGAACTTTGAGCATTTATAAAAAAAAATTGTGACTTACGATTTTAGATTTTTTTTATCAGTTAAGGAACAACTTATAAGAAATCTTGTATTAAATTTTCAAGATTTTCTGGGCAGCCAAAAAAATTTTATCGTTATTTAAAAAAAAAATACTTAAAAAAATTGAAAATTTCAATTGTCTATAAATAGCTTAATAAAAGTCAAAATACTTTGAAAATTTAATGGTGTATAGAGAACGCTAATCTAAACATTTGGTGAAAATTTCAAGTATTTACATCGATTAGTTTTTGAGTTATAGCAAAATAAAAAATTTGATTATGTCGAAAACTGGTTTTGCGTAAAAACTCCCGTTTTTCCCAAATTTTTTTATGGTTTTTCCCGTCGCATTTAAAAAATATTGGAAATTTTTAACTTTTGACCCCCCAAAGTACCAAATAGATTCACTTTCCTTTCAGAAAAGTTGCTACATAAGGCAATCGAAGCATTTTTACTGCCCCAAAACGTGTCGACAGACACAAAAAAAAAAAAAAAAAAAAAAAACACACATCATTGTAAAATCAATACATTCTTCACTCCGTTCAGAATCTAATATTGGATCTAATAATAAGTATTAGTATATAAATATTAAATAGTTGTAACTATATTATAAATCGTGATGTATCTGAATAATATAGGTAAACTAAAAATTAATTAAAAATCGTTCATAAAATATTTTGTGGTTTATCTTAAGTTATTAGTAATAGTTTCAATTCCAAATTTAGGTACATCATAAGTTCTTGTACTTGTAAAATTAGAATTTAAAACAACATAATAAATAAAAATAATGATTTATCATCTAATTATGATTGTTCTATAAATAATGATTACTCTTATTCAATCTGTTAACCCAAATATTAAATAGTTCTAATTTTTAATTAATTTATTTGACTAATGATTTCGTCTACTTACATTTTCAAATCTTAAATCAAAATTATAAGTTATCACTTAAAAATGTTATTGTTAAAATTATTCTATAAATATCATAGTCTAATTCAATTATTGTAGCTACGAGTATTATGTAATCATACAATAATAACTAAACATAATGTACAATCAAAACACAATTGTTATTATTTATATTAATATTATTTTATATAATATATGGTTATATTATTACCATATTAGCATAAGATTTTGTTACAAGATAGTACGGTTTACTTTCAAAATTATCTTTTAGAATAATTTTAATAAAACCAATATTTTGGTTTGGTTGTAAATTAGTTAGTTTGAAATTACTATATATTTTAATATTTTTGACAATCAATGTGACAATGTATTTTTGACAAAAATATTGCTATATTTATAAAAATATAAATTTTTAATTTTTTTAGTTAAATTTTACAATGATATACATAAAGCAATTTTTAACTTATATTTTGGTTTACATGGTTCACAAAACTGACGAAAACACGAAAAATGTATGGTAAGAAAAGTAGATTAGGTTAAGTTAGATTAAATTAAAATCAAAAAGGTTGATGACCACTAGTCTAGAGTTAAGATATCTAAAAGTTGGCACATCTTTAAAATATAAATACGACTTTTATAAAGTCATGTTGTAAATCAGAAAAATTAAATGTTTACTATACGGATACTGATATCATTATATTTTATAAACAAATCATTATATTTTTGGACTGGTTATCTTCCCCCACCTCACGGTAATCTGCAGTGTTGATTCGGCACTTTAGTAAAATGAGCCACCTAGTCAAAAATGTAATAAGATCATATCCGCTGCTATTCTCTAGATAAAACTAAAATGACGCGATTGTCTTAAGATTAAGTCCAAGATTAAAGATCTATAATTTTTTACCACGCCGATATTTTAATGCTGAAAGTTCTAAGTTTGTAAAAATGGGAAAATAAATTATATATTAAATTTCCAAATACAATGCCAATTTTACAATTCATTACTATATATTCACAAGCCATATATTTTAGATACTTTAGATGATTATGTATCAAAAATATACGCGTCTTTTTTAGTTAAAAATATGAATATAATAATTCTGTTTTTTCTATGATCGTATTTAATAAGTGAACAATATCGCAAAATAATAAAAACAATGGCATGGAGGTAGGTCTATGCATCTGTTTTTGAAAATGCACACTGTTCCCAATCACAATTATAGCCAATACGTATACTTTATTTACATTTTATATACATTATACCTATATACCTACACAGCAAATAATGTCTTCGGAGTAAAATAAAGTGTAAAAAAAATATATACGCCTAACTTATAATATTTCATAATAAGTTTATACAGAATTATATGAATATAAATCTATTAATCATTGATTAAAAACTGATCCAAACGTTTTTTCATACAAAATATTAAATGCATTTCACAATCTTACACTTATAGAGAGACTAATATTTGTTTATTCCATTTGGATAACCAAAACATGTTTTCGGTTGCATATTTTTCTAACGCATGTATTCACTGCTATGAATAATAAAGTATAATTCGTTTACAGAATAATAATTTTAGTTTATTGTTTAGAAATCCATAACTTATAAATGAGTAATGGTTTGCTGTATAAAAAAACACTATAAATTATAATACATAGATGATTATCATATAATATAATATTCAATGATATTTTTCGAACCTCGATCTCTAACAAAAGCCCTAACTATTGCGGATGTTTTGTAAATCATTTAAAAGTATAATGACTAAGTCTGGTGGCTAAAACTCTTCAACTGTTTGTAGTATTCAAGAAAAACTAAAAATGAGAGTAGACCCGAGAAAGTCCACCCGAATAATATAGTAGTATTGTTATACTGCAACGACTCGGGATCCCAGCGTTTCATGATATCTACGAGTGCATTTGCCAATCCAATTTTCTAATTTTCGGGTAACCCTATACGGGCCGGCCGTGGACTTTTAAAGTTCACGAAGAATGAACTCTACTTTTTTGGTCTTATTCTGTAAACAAGGTCTAAACATTATAAGTTAAACTCAGTGGACTGACTTTGTGCAGGAAATATATAAAAGGATTTTTATATAAATGCCACGTGACCCATAATTTCGCACAATGGGTGGTACAGTTTTTTTTTGACAGATTCACTGTCGTCCGTCAGACACTATTATTATTATAATTTTTATTTAAAAATTTAGCTGTACAATACCGCAGTGCTTACCGATAATTGATAGTATAACATCGTTTCAAATCCGACAGGCTTCAGCCACATGAACGCGACTAAACAACGCCACAATTGGAATAAAAAAAAACTGTCTTCTGTTGCACGTGTCGCAGTGTATCCGCACCAGTTTGAACGCAATATATTCAAAAATATTTAACGACGCATAATAGTCCACCACACGGGTCAATCACCCATGAATACTTTTCGTTTATTTCAAATGTAATTTTAAAAATAAAAATCTCCAACAATAATGTCGTTGACGTCATACTACGGTGAAAAAAAACCACTCAATTGTCGATGTGACAATAGAAACCGTCAAAGTTTATGCCCACAAGAGTATATTATTGTACGTTTTATACTGATTCTCTTAATACTTAATAATGTTCAATACCTATCGGTTTCGTTATGGTGAATCAATTATATATGAAAAATGAAATTAAAATTTGCATATATAATTGATTAAAATTAAAATTTAATTTAATTGATTAATATTAAATTAAATTAAAGTTTAGTTTGTATATCGTTGCGTATTTTGTCTTTATGGATTTTTGATTTTTTTTGAAAAAAAAAAAAACTAAAACTGTTTTATCACTTTCGTTGAATTTCTGGAGCATAATTATTATTATGTGACACGTTAATATTGTAAATTCATATGGGTATCGGATTGCGAAACACGGTTGATGCAGTGATTTATGGAGCTCGGCGTGATTCTGTTTAAAAATGCTCATCAGACCTTGCTAGGGGTAGCGCGTATATTTATTTATTATATTTATACATAGATGCATTAGGTTATACTGCAAGAGTACACTGCGCCGGGTCGTTATCACCATCGTCTGTGTGTCGGTTATGCAGACCGTAATAATAAACGCGACTGTTAGTTGGTTGGTGGTGGAGTTCGGACGGCAAAGGGGAAGGCTGTGCACGCGTCGCCGCCGGCATCCATCCAGTTTTCAATTAATTAAACTTAGGGGAGCCAATTGTCGACAGCTTCAGGGTCCCACGCGCACCTGTATAGTTTGCGCATTTATTCAAATATAATACCCGCCGTAATATAGTTTTTCGTGCTAGTGCAATCGACTCTTTATTTAACGAATTTCACGGTTTTTGATAAAAAGAAAATTAGAAATTCCGTTGGTAAGAAGTACAACATTTCTCATTTAAAAACATGTTTGAATTGTACAAAGTGCATATAATAATAGCATTTAATGATATGTATATTACTGTAGACAGGATTTTTATGTAACTTCTGAAAAGACGTGCAAAAACGTGTAAGAATAAACTTTTTATATGTCAGAAATTATGTACAGTAATCCCTAATTACATTACGCGATAGTTATATTCCAGAAAAGTTGTGTGGTTAACGAAACTATAAAGCAATGTAAAAAAGAAGATTAGGTTTTGTTTTTTGATTTTAAAAATCACAATAATGTTCATCTGTATTTCTAAAATAACATATTAATTTAATTAATAGGAGCGCATTCCATGTAGTCGTATTGTTTCTTTATTTTTCTGTATTTTATCGGATTAGATAAATGTTTTCTCGAATATGTTGGTATTAATAAAAAACACGAGTATTGGTTACAGCTATCGCAAATAAACGTCTTAAACATCTAGAATCTGCTATTCATAATAGCATACATAAACTACGTAATATACATAAACTTTTTTTAAGTATTTGTATATTTTAATGAAATAAATTAAAAATAAATTTAAAAAAAAAAACCCCTAAAACGTGAAGATTTTTACAAAATAAACTTCGTTTAAATTAATTGATTCACCTAATTCTGTAGGTTTTGGACCACAGAATAAGAAATTTTAATCATGTGAGAATTCGGTCTTAAACAGTAATGTAAAATACTCATGACGTATTTAGAATAATACAGTATTGTCGTTGTCCAAGTATAATTTTATGATTATTATTCATTATAGTAGGGTCTTGTTGTAGTTACGAGCAACATGTTGTTAAAAAATCTAATTTTGCCATATTTTCGAAAGTTCTGGCCTACAAATCTCAATATATAATCACAGAATAAAATGAATCCCTTAAAAACAAATAGTATCTAATGAAAATGTCACGGTACCGTAAAAATGCTTGTTTCGCGGAGAAAGCAATTAAAACAGAGGTATGACCCCGTATATCGTTTCCCGTTGACCGGGTCTATCAAACGGTGACGTTCAAACGGACCGCACGCACACGGTCGTAAAATAATAATAATGTGACGGCTACGCACACATGCGGAGTCCAAGGTGACGGCAGCGGGCAGTTTAATTTCGACATTGATTCCTCTGTACATCACGAGCGTGTGTGCACAGTGAACGCGTGTGCATATATTATACGAGTGCGTGCGCGTGTATGCGTGTGTTTGCACATGTATAAGTGTGCGGGTCGCATGGCATAGGATGACGAAGAGTGATGGGGGGGGGAATACGTCGACGTATCTCTGTTCTCTCTGCTGCTCGACACACAGACCTAACGGTGGGCGGGCGGGCGGTCGGGCGGTGAATAATAAACAACGTTGCGCATGCATAACGTTTCGGTTGAAAACACACGAAAAGCGAACGGCGTCCCGGCAAAGTCTCCATGGCAACCCGCCGCCGCGTGCACGTTATATTCACGTTCGTAAGCGACGCGTTTAAGTCCGCTTCGAAAGATCCGAGAAAAGCGTCGGCGGCGACTACACAGGAACGGTGTCTCCCAATTATAACGGATCGGTGGACCCGCCAAACTGCAATGGTTTTTTCTCCTTTTACCGAAGACTTAATATTACATTTTCACCTTGCTCGGGAAAAGACGTTATTAATTTTTCCCCCGTTTTTTTCTCCCTTACCTTCGTATGTACAGTAATAATGTCACTCTACGTTTTAACACGTTATGCTCTGCTAATACCATACAACATCTATATACAGTAGGTACCTATATAATATGCAAATCTGTCTCGTCTGTTCCATTATTATTATTATTATTATTATTATTATTATTTGAATTGATATAATAATAAAGCAGGAAATATAACCACGCCATCACTCTTATCTTCTTTCTCTCACTCTCTTTCTTATAATCTTACCCTCACTATTTCCGTCACATAATATAGCAAAATCTTTAAACGCATTATTTTATATACCTTATGCACATACTTACCGATTTTCTGTCAAAAACAATATCTCTTCACATACATAATATACGAGTTTTACGTATTTATTGAGATTTGTACACCTGTTGAAAATTTGACGTCGTATTATTCTATTCTGTCTCCTATATAGATATACATATTTTATTTCATACGAAACAAAATCAGAGTACAATACGAGTATTAAATCGTAACATATCTTGCCTTACAAATTATGTTTTAGATATTTCTGATTTCGGTAGATCAATTTAGTTCATGTACAATGAAGTACTTAAAAGAAAAAATATTGATTTTATAAAATATAAAAAATATTGATATTGATTTCCAACAATAATAAATAAGCTCATTTCTTAGAGCTAACAACTATATAATATGAATAGCGATTGATAATCTCAACAAATTCTACATCCGTACTATAGGCAGTAAAGTGTGTAATGATTCAATTATTCAATCGTAGCCAAATACCATAAATAAATATAACCTATTATATTACATTCCTTCAAATTATATGCCCTGTCAAAAATTAAAAACAATATTTTAGACCATAACACAATTAGACCCCCATATATATATATATATATATTTACCGATTAAATTCTAGTTAAAATATTTTATCATTTTTTCCAGAAATACAATAAAACCAAAGCATGATCTGCAAACTAGTGGTGCTACTAGGTGGCATACTTCATTAATAGTTGAAATTTTCGAAGTAAAATTGTTAGATACTTAAATAATTATTTTCGTTATTTATTGGACCTCGTAAATACTAAATTAAAGTACCAGACTCTTATCTGACTATATTTTAGTAGCACTTAAATCACACATACGGGCACGAATGCTATTCATCTGCTGGTCTTTTAGTAGTTCCATCACAATACAGATGTTCGATATTAAAAAAACCCCAATAAGCTCAAGAATGATGTTTACAAGAATTAAAACTTTTCTTGGAATACAGCCTCTGTAAAATATTCGATTATGATTGTTTTATACATTTTTATCGAGTTATTATACTTCAGACGATAGTTCTACGAACCTTATTGGATAAGATATATCAATATTTACTTTAAAATTCTTGTAGTTGAATGTTGTGCTATACATGTACACAGTAGATATACATAATTTCTAAACGTTTCAAACCCAACGTCAAATATTCACTTACTCGAAACTCATTTCCGGCTAGGCTCCGGAAGTTTGTTTCTACCTACCGAACGCCGTAGACGTCTACGGGATATTGGGAAGGAAAATTGGATAACATCCAGACTGTTGTTGGCTGTTGGTTGTAGATGTTGAGACTTTCAAGATGCTATAAAATGCAATAAATTAAACGTGAAAAGTTTTGTTGTGCTCCTCTTTTAACATTCCGGAACAAAAAATAAAACCTGATTTATTAACAAAAAAAGAAAAAAAAAAGAAAAGATTATTGTTCATCATTTTCATTAAACTAATTTATCAAAAGCACATAATACAAAATATTATTTTTGTATGATGATTTGGAAAACGTCATTTTTTTCATTTTACGCTTTTCCATGCATATCTGTAAGAAGTTTTGTATTACTCATTCGTAATTTTCATTGAAAGATATGCCTATAAACTGTTACTATATTAACTTCACTTCAGCAAAACACGCCCGTTTAAAATATATAATTTTAAATGTACGGTATGTACAGATATAAAATTCTGACCATGACATTGCTTGTATTCATTGTATGTTATTTTTAATTTTAATTTTCATAGTTTTAAACAATATATCAAATTATCTTATAAAACAATTGTAATTAAGGACGTAGTGTGATTTAGCACGCGTATAACTAACAAACTTTTAATATAATATGCATCAACATCAGGATTCATAAAATATAATTCAAATGAGTCTACTTAATTAATGGTAGAATTTAGATATAAATAATCATAGGCGTGCGCAGGATTTAATGGTAGGTGTTGCTGAAAATTATATAGAATAAGTCAACACATATTATTTATTTGATTAATAAAAAAATGTCATTTATTTTACAGAGTATATCACGATACTGATTTCCTATTTTTTTTTTTTTTTTGATATAAACTCAAGATTGGTTGATAGAGACCCTGTAAAATTCTTGTTTTAAGCTCATGACGGTTTTTTGGAAGGGGCTGAGAAGGATCGTTAGGGTGACATCCTAATTATCTACCTGCAAAATGTTTTTGTTCAAGTTCATTTATAATTTTGTCAAAAATTTAATAATAATTAAAAAACAATAGAAATTTATAAAATATTGTAAAAAAAAAAGGTAGTTAGTGTAAAATGTACCATTAAAATCTACAAATCTAAGTACTAGTAGTACTACAAACAAAATTAAACAGCACAACGATTACATCAATACAAAGAAAAGCTAATATATCCAAAACTACACACTATATATACAGCCACTGTAGAGGTAAACAAATAACAAATAAACGTAAAACAAAATTCACTTACCCACATAGAATATAGATTCAATAAATAAAATATAAATTTATTAATTTAATATTTATTATATAAAATTATTAATAAATTTAATTTGTAATATTTCTTATTTTGTAAATTTTAACTACTAACAGTAATCAATACAAACTATTGTTAGTAAAAAAAAATAAAAATTGTGAGAATTCGTGAGCATACCCTGCAGCACCCGTGCGCACGCCTATGGAAATAATGTACTTTCTCTTTTTTATTCATGTGATTACTAAAAATGTTTACGTTAAATTTAACTATCTATAACAATATTAAATTGTATTTAAAAAAAATGTGTTTCTAGGTATTATTAATACTATAACGTGGATTTAAGTCTACAAAATCATTTAGAACAAAATTACTATTTTTAAGACATATTTTAAATAAAAAATGTAAATACATCATATAATGTTAATTTTTTGGAGGATAAAATATTAAAATATAATTAGAGAATTGTACTCTAAATGCACCACTGGATTAAAATATATTATATATTAAGGTATTAAAGTATGAAATGAAAGACAAATAATACATTTATTTCATTATTTTTATTTTGAAATAACATTAATTTTTCTAAAAATAATTCGTTATAATCAATAATGATTGCTTAATTTTATCTTAATGCGAGCTGATGAATAATACTTTTAGTCAATTCATGAGCACTATATATTAATTTGACGGTTTTCCAACGCGAGAACATGCCACATAAAATTGACCATGTGGAATGACCATATTTTCAAGCTCCAATCCACAAATCGACATTGTTTGACCTTGTGACTTATTAATAGTCATGGTAAATACCAAGCGAATTGGAAATTGCAGACGCCTGAGTGGAATGGGTGAGTCTGAAGGAATCATTGGGATTCGCGGCAGAAGAAAAACTTCACCTTAAAATTTGCAGTTTAAAATTGTATATTTAAGAACATTGCCCAACATTTATTTTAAAAGTAATCTTAAACCTTTACATGGCTTAGGTGCATTTAAATTCCAAAACAAAATTATAGGTGAGCAAATTTTTAATCGCAAGTTATGTGGTGGCATTTCTAATAAATCCAGTGAATTCAAAAATTCAACAAGATAGTTGACTGCTTCATAAGGATCGGTAACAGTGTCGATTGATTTGAACAATATCTTATTGCCGGTCAATGACTGTTATATTTTGAAGTTCATAGCGTCAACATCGACATTTTTTGCGGCTAAAATAGCTTGTTCACGAAGCCACGAATGATTAATATAATTAGCTTGTGAATCTGGAAATATGCTTTTAATCAAATGATTAAGAATTGTCTGGCAATTTGATGCATCGTGTGTCTCCATGAAATGTTATTGTTCCGTTTCTAATGTTGAACAATTGCTCGGAGAATGATAGTGCCAATAGATCGTTTTGCAGTTGAACACTTATATTTGTGTTAAGACATAATGTACTGACATTTTACCATAGATATGATTGTTTTATACATGCATTAATTTCATCCGTATATGTAGCACGTGGAATGACCGACAAAGTCTATCTAAAATCACCGGACAGTAGCAGTAAAACACCATCGAAAAGCCTGGTGTTATTATTTAGATCTTAAATCATTCTATCGAGAGCTTCAAGTGAATGTTTGTGGGTCATAATGCATTCATCCCAGATAATAATTTTGCATTTTTACAAGACTTTAGTCATACCGGAATGCTTTTTTATGTTGCACACTGCATCTGGATTTGTGTGAATGTTCAACGACAACTTAAGTGCTGAATACGCAGTCCATTAGCCATCAAGCAAAGTGGCTGCAATACCTGATGAAGCAATTGCTAACGCAATATGGTTTTGTGATCGTGTCCTATAAAATGCCATTGATTGTTCGCAAATATTGGAAGGACGTCGGTCCAGAAACATTTACCAACAATAAACGCAAGAAGAAACATTCGCGTTGCTTTGGATAAACTTAAATTAATTAATAAACGAATAAATGAATGAATGTATTCCTTACATCACAAACACAAAAATTAATTTAAGCAAGAAGAAACATTCGCGTTGCTTTGGATAAACTTAAATTAATTAATAAACGAATAAATGAATGAATGTATTCCATACATCACAAACACAAAAATTAATTCAAGTCCATTCAGCCATTTAGTTGTAGTATAGATAAATAACCTAGATACCGACTACAGCGCCAGTCAATAAAAAATAAAATATAACATAAAAAGAATAATGATATACACCTTTTATACATTTTTCTTTTCTCTAGACTTAACTTTGTTCTAAATTTATTTGGTTCAAACTGATTTGTGAATCTAAACCATATAGAGCATCACCCAAACGCATTCAAAAAAATTCATTAAGATCGGTTCAGACGTTTAGGAGTTCAATTACACACACACGTACAGTAGAATTATATATATATTCAACATATTACATATTTTGGTAGTGGTACTTACTTGATTCCAGTAAATTTTAAATTATTTTAGTTGGTAACTATTTCTTAGTGTTTGTAAATAAGGTATATTTTATTGCATTATTGAATATTCATATGCAGAATGTTGTCGCCCATGGAATCTTTATATTTGTCCCAGAGGATGAAAGCTTGAGATGGAAAACATGTCTTCAATAATATGGCGAATAATTGGCAAATTTGATGAGGAAAGGAACTCAATGCTGTATCTGCAAGTGTAATATCCCAATAGTTGTCATCTTTCAGCAAATATAATTTGCGACTCGCATCATAATATATGTCGTAGGAAATTCCATTGATTGTTTACAAGTATTGGAAGTTCGTTGGTCCAGGAACATTAACCAACAATAAACGCAAGAAGAAACATTCGCGTTGCTTTGGATAACCTTAATTAATTAGTAAATTAATGAATGAATGCATGCATACACAAAAATGCATTCAAGTCCATCCAGCCGTTTAGTTGCAGTACCTTTTATACATTTTTATTTTCACTAAACTAAACTTTTTCCTAAATTTAATTAATTCAAACTAATTTGTGAATCTAAACCATTCAGAGCGTCACCCAAAGGCATCCAGAAAAATTCATTCAAATCGGTCCAGCCGTTTAGGAGGAGTTCAATTACATACACACGTACATTAAAATTATGTATATAAAGTTAATAAATACATATAATTTATAATCTTGAATTTTAAATGCAATATAATAAACTGTTTTTTCAAATTAATTAAAAAAATAATCTGCCATTGATACATGTACTAATATAGATAATACAATTATTAAATAAAATGTACTAGCTGAATTACACGGCTTCGCCCGTGTGTAGTTTTTGTTTTATCAAAATAAAATTCTTAAATCAACATAAATTGTTGTGTTTTAAAAAAATATATTTTACTTAATGCTATCAAGTGCTAAAAAGTAGTAGTTGCTGAATTTTAAAGACAAAAAAAAATAATTATAATATTAAAAAATAATTCTATCCTTATATATAACTTTTTTATGAATATTTATAAATTATACGTAGTTGCTCAATTCTAATATGGCTTAAGTCAAAACCTCTTGGTAAACCACATTTAGAGTTTTATTTTGTGGAGCATAAACGTACAAATGGTAAATAAAATATAATATTTGTAGTTAAATAATTTAGGGAAATACCACACAAACGCGCACAGTTTACTGATCACAGTCGCAGTACACTGATGGACCAACAATCGGAATCGCATTGCGCGCATTCGGCGTCTGGTGGATCGTAAGTCGTAACAGGTTTATCGCATTTCGGTAAGAAATGTATTATTATTTTTAGTCGGTGTTTTCTATACAACTCATTAAATTTAATACTATTTAGCCTTGGAACAATTCATAACAGACACAAAAAAAAAGGTCAGAGTCTAGGTAGACGAAAATCCTTGGACTGCCGTGCCGTATTTCCCGTTATCGGCCGATGCCATTGTTATTATTATATGAATACAAGTACACAAATTAAACGTAAAAATTTATTTTCGCCGATTTCAACCCCTTAAAATCAAAATTTTGAAAATGGGGTGACGTGGTGAAGGTATTTGGAAGGTATTTGGAACAACTCTGTGAAAAAAAGTTAAATATTGTCGTCACAAAATTGGTACATAAAAGAGGCATTTTATATATATAAGGATTATAATATTTCATGTACCATACTTACAATTTTCCATGAAATTAAAAACATTTATAACTGTATAGTACAACTGTTTTTTCAAATGTACTATACAGTTACAAATGTTTTTAATTTCATGGAAAATTGTAAGTATAGTACATGAAATATTTTAAGACATTTTATTTAACAATTGTATTATCTATATTAGTGCATGCATCAATAACAGATTATTTTTTTAGTATCAAATTAGTAAGTCTCACTTGTGCTATTTCTGAAATTAAACAATAAATTAACCAGACTTGGTGCTAAAATTCATAAAAAAAAATTTACTTAATGCACGTATTTTCTATATTAGTTTATGTCAAATACGTGCATTAAGTAAATATTTTATCTGAATTTCAGCACCAAATCTGATTAATTTACTGTTCAATTTCAGTAATTACACATGTGAGATTTATTCATTTGTAATTAAAAAAAAACAACATTTTTTTGTTATTAAACTTAAAATAATGAGAAAATATATTTGAATTATGTCATTTATATGTCATTTTAAACTAATCGTGTTCAAAGATTTGACGTGTCCGCCAAGTGCACTATACATCTGTATATTTCTCCATCAATTTTTTATCTAATTTCCGTTATACATTTCCCATGTGTACGCTTCCCTTCATTATCGCCATCACTTTATACGCACACATGCGGGTAAGTGAACTCAAAAGGGACTTATCCCCTAGTTTGCATTCAACCCTTCATTAAGCAAACCTCGATAGCTTTAATACCTTTCAACGAAAATATACGTATTTCGTTGGTGACGAAATAAAACTTTAAGTTTTTCTAAAAAAAAGTAACAGTGTTATTAGTAATAGTTTATAATAGTAAGTTAGTTATACTTAGTTTAGTAATAATTTATAATAGTGTTATAAAAGATGTTTCTACAACAAGATTATCAAACTATATTTTACTAGATTATTAATGAAACACCTATGTATGACCAAACCTTTTTCATTTCTTCCGAGCTCTTAATGACTACTTATTATGGATTTAAAACAATCCTATAAAACTTTCATAGTGTACAACTTTTAGGCCTCCAGCTATTAACTACACAAAAGTTCTGATCAATATTTGAAAAGAATATTCTACGTTTTTAAATAGCTTCTGGCAAATTATAAAGTTGAGGGGTGAAAATATCTATAGAGCATACAATTATAATTATTTTGTTTATTGTTTAGATACCTATTTACCAAAAATAATGTTTCGATTTATTACACACAATACGATTTTTAACAAATAAAATACTTTTTCGTGATATTTTAGGCATAAAAATCAGTTAACTGTTACAGGAATAACCTAAATTTGTAACCTTAATTTTTT
Source organism: Sipha maydis (assembly GCA_034509805.1). NCBI lineage: Eukaryota > Metazoa > Arthropoda > Insecta > Hemiptera > Aphididae > Sipha > Sipha maydis. The sequence goes on along the minus strand of JASXSY010003098.1, from coordinate 28,876 downwards.
ATAAATTTTTATGCTGATGTAGTAAAAGTCACTTAAAAATAATTCGTTGTTATTTCTGTTGTTGATATTTAATATAAATTAACAAACTTTTAAGTAAAGCACAATTTATTGATAGATTATAAATTAAATAAGTTGTACGTGTTAACATAAATTAATAATAAAAAAAAATGAGATGAAATATCTACTTAGTAGTATTTAACAAAATAAAAAAGTTAATACTTTTTTTACATTTAATTTAATTCGGTAATTATTTGAACTATTATATGAATTAAAATAGATAATATTTATCAAAACTAAATTAATATATATGTTGCTTAAAATTAAGGAAGTATTTCTAATTAAAATTTATGTTATTTTCTCAACAATATTATATTTTTCTAATTATTATGACATAACCTAATGTTATGTAACTTTTCTTAAATTGGAACGAAGTATAAATTACACGAAATTACATGATGTTTAAATAATCAAATATTATATATAATATAGTTAATAATAATATAATTTAGTATAGTTTATTTAGTATAATAATTTCACTAGTATTTTTATTATATTTAATAAATGGTTCACTTAAAAAAAAAAAATTAAAAAAATAATAAAATATTTTAGAACGTTCAAATAAGTTTAGGAATTTTAACTTACGCACAAATATTTTTTTTTTAAATTCATTGATTGATAATGATTTAAATTTATTTATTCATAGCTGTAGTCAACGACTGACAAACAATAATTTAAAAACATGTAAGGGTATACACAGATAGAATTAAAAATGATAAGTGTAACTCGTTATCAAAGAAAACAAAATAAGTAGCAAATTTAAAAGAAAGTCCCAAAACCAAAGGAAAATTCTGATAAATATCATAATATTTCACAAGACTTTTTTGTAAATTGGGTGATTGTATTCAGTATATAAATAATTATAAATAGTTATATTTTTCATAAGTCTAGGTATACTTAAAAACTTTTTGATAAGAAAATATTCTCGATGTGTAACATTTTGGCATCAACATAAATTATTATTTTGAATATAAACTAAAAAACGTATTCTCTTATTATATCACTAACTTGATTTGTATTATGAAATGACTAATAAACGATAATCAGTCAGTCAACAAATGTAACTTTGAAAATAAAATAAAGGGCCATTGTTTTCAATGTTAAATGTATCACATTTTCATAATATGTTCATTATTAACCTACTTAAAACTGTAAACAAAATTTAATCGATGTTTTTTACATTTAATCATCTAATTCAGACGATACAAACTAGTAGATATAGTATAATTCTAATATTCACAATTTAGTAAGAAAATATAATTTTGGCTACGTTGGAAGGAGATTCAATTTGTACGGTCTTTGTACTTCACACGTGTAGTTTAAAAAATTCTATCGATTTTCTATTTATCATTACGGTTGATGAATTGAAACAATAAAAATTCTGAAAACGGAATCAATATTGGCATGAACTCTACTTGAATGATATCGATCAGGCTGAAGTTTTAAATTATACTAAACTTTATTTTTAAACAAAGAATACAATATTCAAACATTTGTATAGTATTGAAATTAAATTTATGGAAGTTAAAGATATAAATCAAAAAAAAAAGCAAAATTTTTTTTTTTCATGGTATCAAAGGCTGAGTATGGCACTGACGTTAGTGAAGTATACTTTTACTGTGAAAAAAGCATATCATAAAACGAAACTAGATCGATCTCAAGTAGACTTAAACCGAATTCAAATGTGTTTTAGAATCCTTATAGAGTTAGTATATCAACCATAATGATAGCCAGAAAGTAAGTAGTATTTACTACATGTTGTACATATGAAATACAAAGACTTTACATATTCGTCCAATTGGTATCGAATTATCTGAAATGGAATGCACCTGTGTGACATGTATGTGTAAAATATGTACTAGAATAGTATTAATATATAGGTAAATAAATAAATTGAATTTTAGTTTTTTGTATATTTTTATACAAAAGCTTTTGTGACTTAAAGGGCTTGTTTGCATGTGGTGAACAGGAAAGAACTACTGTCAAAGTACTTCCTGGATGAAGGGCGTATTATACAGGAAAATATATCAAATATATTTTATTTTATTTTTTCATTTCATGATTTATACTAACTTCCTGATACTGAGTTCCTTATATACTATATATACTTGCTTCCGGAATGAAAAACCGCCTTTGGCAACTTAAACCATCATCACCCTACTAAACTACCTTGTACACTTCTTGTGTACTTCCTACTCACTTTTCATTGCTATAAAGTACATTCTAAACTATAAGATCTGACACAATTAAGAGTATCTCCGGTGAGTCATAAAACAGTACATATTCCGTGTGTGCAGAGGGTGAAAATCGCTTTTTGAACGTTCGACTGGATTTTTGCTCCCTGGGGCTTCAGCAGACGGAGGACGGGAACTTTGTTAGGTACACCTTGTTGGGGACAGAAAATCATTTTAAACAGCGAATATTCGGTGAGGGTATTATTCAACAGGGCGAAGTTTTTCCCAGAGGGTCCTCAGTGCTCATGATTCGATATTTTTCCTCGTTTTCACTATTGTGATCGTATTCTCCGAAGTACACTTTGCAAAAATGGGCATCTACCCCATTTTTTCACTACACCGTCACCTCCCTTTGATGGGGTGCCACAAAGAAACTACGATGATAATCGCCCGTGGACAGGAAAAAAATACACTGAACCAATTAGATTTAAGTTTTTGTCATTTTTCCCCTTCAAATGTTTTATTAGTGTTTTCCCAAAAAAAAAAAAATTATTTTAGTTTTTTTGACAAACTATCAAATGATCAAAATCGTTATAATTTACTGGTTGTATAATTATAGTATGAAAATGAATTATTGATAAATCATAAATAAATAAATTGATAAATATATATTTATCAACGTATCTTATGTGTTTGTAATTTATGGTGACACAAAAACATGACTATTCTTAAATATAAATATTGCTACTTCTAAGAAAATAAAACGTAACTAATTATGTTTTACTAATTACATGAGTAATAAGTAATTAGTTTTAGTGATTAATAAAGAACTCTGATTGATATATATCAATTATATAAAAACTACAATTTCTTGTTTCAGTAGTAAAATTATTTGTTTTTCAATACGGTAAATCGACTTTAATATAAATGAATAAATCCCACGACAAGCGTTTATATATTTATTACAAAATATTATATGGTTACCATTTTGAATAAAGAATATAAGTGACTAATTATTGCAGTTAAATTATTGAAATAGTCATTGTATTTAAAATCCGTGCATACAAAACTTTTACAGAGAATGAGTAATCTTACGCTGTAAAAGTTCTGTATGACTATTGATTTCAGATGTTATAATTCAGAACTTAATTGGAAAACTTAATATATTCTTTCGCAGTTACCAGAAACTCAAAATTAATAACGACTTTTGATCTACAAAAGACGATGTCTTCTGGAAATGCGACACGAAGTCTGGAAAAGAGATTTTTTTTCAGCCCTTCACGTAAACAAAAGGGTACAAATTGAAAACGAAAACGACACCGCGACGGCCTGTGTGCAGGGGTGGATAATAATAAACACCCAAACTGACAGATCGAGGAAACACGAAACCCTCTACATTCGTGGATTCAACAGTAGATAAATATAATCCTCGACAAAAATATTTCTCCTTTACATTCAAATAAAAAACTTCTCGTCCTATAGTTTGCTGTTTATCGATTCACTTGGTTTCATATTAGATAGAAAATAACAGTATATGGACCTAGAACACAGTAGGGAAAAAAACACTATAAAAAGCTCAAAAGGCACATGAATAATACATGATTTTCGTTGTTAATGTTTTGTTTTGGCAACATTGACTAATATTTGATTTGCCATGAAATGCTCCCCTTGCAAATGCCTACGTAAACTTTTAATTGAAAATCACCGTTACTGTCTACAACAGATTCTCATAACCATTATTATTTTATATAATCAAAAGAGAATATTTCAAATGTAATCGAAAAGTCTGAGAGTGCTATAATACTGTGGAAACCCTTGTAAAATGTAATGTATAGGTAAATAAAAAAAATATATATTTCGATCTCAAGTATTCATTGTTTTTACCCGAGAAATGTTTTTTTACTATAATAATTTTTATTTAATAAACAATTTTTAGGTATACAATACTTAAGATTCTACGAAACATGCAAAAAGCTTTTTAAGGGCAATTATTATTTATTACTTTAACAATATTATTATCTTTTATTTTCTTCAAACTTCAAAGTTTGAGAATATTACTATATAAATGTATAGTAAAAACGCATTATAAATATATATATATTGTATATATGTATGCATGTTTATATAATTATTTATTTATTTATTTATTAAAATGTTCGTTAGAATGCATTTATTAAAACTGTATTGTTATATAATGAATATCAGTACGTAAAGATTAATTTTTGTAGCAATAATCATTTGCTCATATACATAAGTGACATATTTATTATTTAATTAAAAATAATAAACTTTAAATCTCAGAGTTCTTAAGAACATATTTTTAAATTTTCATTATTGTTATCGGTCTTAAAAAATATATTATTAAAAAAATACTAAAATAGTAATACTAGTATTCGCATGAAAAAATATTAAAAATGTATTTCTGAATAGTCACAAAATATTTAAATTCAAGTAAAAATATTTTTTTAATAATTACTATAATTTAGCCACATTCAGTGACAGATTTTTAAAAAATTTCTGGAGGGGTTCTAAAAAATAATATGTATTTCAAATGTATTATTTTTATTTTTATAAAATCAAATATATTATCTTATAATTAATATTGTGTTTATATATATACACTTTATTGTATATGGACGAATAGGTTTTAAAAAAACTCACTATCGCAGTATTGTAATATAACAGAATATCGAGAATTAACGTTAGGACGGATGATTTTATCAAAACTATAAAATACGATGGTAAAATATTATACTATATTATTATTGTTATTTTAGTAGATTCTTTGATAATCTCCCCCCCCCCTTCATAAGTCCACCACTGGCCACATTGATACTCATGATGTTTATAAACAAAAAGTAACATTTTTGGAATTAAAACTTATAACCTAGGCCAATTATCTACATATTAAGTAGTTATGATTACATAATTTAGCATCGTTAAATAAACATAAAGGTGTTAATTAAATATTTAACGTATATACAAGTAAAATAAAGACAATATTTTCTATTTAGAAAAAAAATTGCTTACCTAAATTATGAAATAATTATTATGATATATATATTTATTGATGTGACAGTAAAATATATATAAATATAGACTTTACCTTAACTTAAAAATCAAAACATATCTTATTGAAATATTACATTACTTTATGATAACATTGATTTTTTGACATTTCAATTTTTTGATTTGAATCGCTCATCTTTTCTTTTATTTTTGTTAAAATACAAGCACTTCCACTGAATAAAATTGCAATGGATGCACTTGTAGGGAAAGGAGTATACATACAGGAGTAACAATATTATTTTTATTGAAAATAAAATGTTTGGAAAAAATATATAATATAAGGGACTTTATAGTATTTGAATACAAGTATTCAAATTTAAATTATTAAAATATTTAAAATATTTAAACTCAAATACTTTACAAAACTGATTATTATGATTTTAAAATACTTATAAAAAATTTACTTAATATTAACATTATTTTAAAGTTCATTCATAATTTTCGAAACCTAAAATATATACCTCTTAGAATCAACAAATTCTAATTTTTATTTTTTATTTTAAATATATAATTTTTTTTCTCTACTATAGAAATTCGAATAATAACATAATTATTATAACATATATTCTATTACACTACCATCAATATCAAGATAAAATAATACAATTTATGAAGTAATGCAATTATTTACGAATTTCAAAAACGTTTAAAAAATATTTTTGATCATAATAGATTAATTACATCGAATGGATGAAATTCCTTAGGAAAAATAAAAAATAAATATTTTCATTATATAACATTCTGTGTAGATACAATTTTTTAAATTGACACAAACTAATTTTGTAAAATAAATTTGAACTATTTGGATGTTAAAATTTGTATAAAAAGTAAACAATGACTATTTCATTAATTATTATTTATTATTTAAGGCATTAATTATTATTTATTATTTAAGGTTTTAACCGATGCTAATACATAATTATTGGAATTAATTATTATTTGGTAATTATACTAAATTGTATTTTCTATTCAATTTGTTTTATGAAAAATACGTTCATTAATATAAGTGATAACTCTCATCACTTTTAATGTCAAAAATAAAAATTAACAATTCATGATCAAGTCTGTATATTGTAGACCAATAAACTTTAATATAACTTGATAAACCAAATGGAATTCAATTTAGATATAATTCAAACTTTATACAAACATTTTTAAATTAATATTAAAATTATTAAATAGCATAATCATCTGTTAACTTTATTTGTTTATATACTGAATACTTAAAAAATAAATAAAACAATTGCAATTAGGTGCCAGTACCGAATAATAAAATGCTAACCCATAATGCATTTTTACCATAAATATAGTCCTTATTAGCTCACATACAATTTACAATATTTATTGGCGGTTGTCGTTTGGGCGAAGGTAATAATTTTGACCAAAAAAATAATAGTCCGTTTGGGCGACTATCATACATACCGTTTGGGCGAGTGAAATTATTTTTACCTGTGCGAGGTAAAAACCTGATGACAGATAATGATGATATTATTGCTAATCATTATTAATCTTAAATTAATTAATTAGAATACATAAAATGTCTAGGTTTAATATATCAGGCCAATAGATTGCTTTAAAAACTACTAATAATTATATATCTGTAATTTTATTTTATTATTTTAATTTTTTGACTGTAGATTATTTCCTACTTATAAATAATAATATTATTAATATCCATATCAATATTTTTTTTAACCAGAACTTATTATTAATTATTTATATTTTATATGATTTTGTTCAATTAACTGTTGAATGTATATTATGAGCATTTTCATACAAAACCAATAGATTATTTTAAAATATACTAGGCATTTATATTATATGTAATTGTATTTATAATTTTATGACTGTAGATTACTAACTACTTATATAGTTTTATAATGTATATAATAATATTATCAATATTCATATCAATATATTTTTTAAATATAACTTATTGTTAATTATTTATATTATATATAATTTTGTTTAATTAATTGTTGAATGTAAATTATAAGCATTTTTATACCACCCAAACGGTATTTTTAGTTAAATAATCCTCGACCAAACGGTATATATTTATTCGCCCAAACAGACTATATTTTGGGTCGATTCGACCAAACGGTGTACGCCCATATTTATAGTCTTCATACAAATATTTTAAATATTTTATCAATATTTGGTATTACATTTTGTCGTTATGGCTCAACAATATAATCTCCATACCAATCACATCTTAAATTCAAACAAGAAAAAATGCAGCAAAAGTGTTGACGATTCTTCTCATTTAATTTTTTTATAAATAGAGAACCGCGTTCTTTGTACTTCTCTATTTTATTATTTTTTAACCTAGAAATCCTAGAATAAAGTCGTTTGCGATTATATTTATACTTCTATTAGAAATTTTTATAATTTATGATTTTATATTAAAATAAAGCTTCTTGGAAAAATTTCAAGAATTTTGAGTTTAAAACATTTCTTGGTGAAAATTTAAATTTCTTTTTAATTAAATTGTTACCTTCTTGTGGTTTACACGTATCAAATTAGGTAAACAATTTCAGGTAAACAGTTATCAAATGATAATAATTTATCGTAGTGTGATAATAAAACAAACTATTCTATATTATTCTAGGCCATTGTAAATATTATGTTACATACATAATTCAAATATCAAATCTACGAGTATATAGATCAGTATTTTTGGAATTCAATAATAATTCATTACTTTACTGATAATCATTATTTGTACGAGTATATACGATATAAAACTATGTTTACATGTTATTAAGTTTTATTAGTGTAATTAATAAACCTTTATTGACAGATACTTGCCTATAACTACGCAAATTGGTTTATTATACTAATTTATATGTTCACGAGAATTATATTAAACTCTAGATAGTATTATAAAAAAGTACTAAGTAAATAGAACAACAGATTATATGTAAATAAATAAACAAATAGTTTATGCATAGAAATAAAAAAAATAAAATAAATGCTTAACCTAGCATATTATTATATTTATAAAGTTCAACCAATTCATCATCAAGTATACACAAAATAAATAAATCCGCGATTGAATATGAAAATACAGAGGAGGGAATAAATTGTAAAAAATTGGTCGTTTTAAATAGAGATAATTTATTTTAATAGGTGAATTATCTAAAATGAGTTCTTGTAAGAATTAGATATGTCAAGGAATATAAATTAATAAATGATCAACGAGTTATTGAGTGATATTTGCATTTTTTTTAAATAGATTTATACTTATTTATTTAATTGTATTTCTGTTAAATAATATTGGCCCAACTCAAATTTCCTTTAACTTTTTTATTTTGTATATATATCTACTTACTATTTTTACTATATTTATTGTATCTTCTTCTGTACTATGTTTTTGGTTCTTTCTTTAAGTTAAAATTATACCAAAGAGCTTACTCGTGAACAGACAACGTACAATTGGCTATGGGAGAAACAGTCATTCTTTAAATCCACTCCTGCCACTTTCTAAGACTGCCCTTGCACTGTGTTCATTTTCATGGTATAACAGGTCTTTATAGTTAACTGTGGCCGTTTTAATTGAATGTTAGTCAGATGGAATCATTATTTGTTCTTCTCGTCTGACCAAGAAGTTTCGCCCTTTTTTCATTTCACGGTTATTCGTGGTGTATTCGCTATAATGCTTATTATTTACAATCAAATTTTGAAAAACTTTATTTAAACATAACAAACCATCACTTATAATTATTGTTATAATACAGTTAACAATTACAAGTTTTTACTTTTTGTGGCAATTTCCATAAATCTCAACAAACGAAATCTAAATTCAACACAATTGCTATGTACTCATATTATCTTATCATTATAGGTTTAACCATTGATTTTGAATTATTGAGTATTTTAGTATATAGACAGTAATATAATCTCGACGAAATGCAGTATCCACTACGTTTTATCGATAGTTTATATTATTATTATTGTCAACAATAACAATCGAAATGCTATGCTATTGTATTCTTGCAATAGAAATTTGCATTGAAACATCATTAATCACGTCCGAAACAAATCCGTATTGTTAATGGAAGTCCGATCCCCTACGCCAAATTCGAGTAACTGTAGAGAAAAACAAACATACTACTCAATCAGAAATACGGTGTGTGACGTCATCGGCACAAAATAATATGTATTGTGCATTATTATCGGAGATTTTTTTTTTTTTTTTGATTTTTTTATAACAGAAAATACGTAGGGCGAGAACAGACCCCGTAATTCCATATAATACACTGTGATTTTACACCCCAAGTACCACCTTAAATGTGTTGTAGCATGATAAACAGCCGTGTATATAGCTGACTGAGGAATATGCGAGAGATGGATCAAAACTGTGTAAACCAACGATCGTCTTATCTTTAAACGGCCAACAATCTTTTGTACCTACTCTGTAATCGGTGATCGTTCCGTGTTCAAAATATCACTGGAACAAATTTTTTTCCACAAATTATTATTAACATTCAACATACGTAGGTACACTTTTCGGTTTTATTGCTCTTCGCTCTTGGCGATAATACCGTCGATAATGTCAAAAATAACCTTTGTATTCCAAGTTAAAGAATTTTTTTATAATGCTTCCTCGAGAACAATCGAAATGCATTATAAAAAGTAATCTTTTATTGTAAACTTATTACAATCATCTGTTCAAAAAAACGAAAGATATCGACGTTTTTTATGAACACGAACTGTTATTATAATAAATTTATCGATCAGCCATATCATAATGTGACAATTAAGATTTTATTTAATATTGGTATATTAAATATATAAATTAATGTACGGATTTTGTTGAATGTCGAAACTTATGACCAACCAATATTCAAAGTACGACCAATTCAAAGTATTAAAGTGTCGTGTGAGAACACGCGTTTAATAATTCAAAATACATTCAAATATAATATAATATATTAAAATTACGCATTTTGTATGCAAGAAAAAAATAAATATGTTCACTGAAAATGATCAAAATGAATCGTCTGAATTGTAATAATTTTCCTCTACATATACAATAATATATTAAGATTTTGAATTTTTCAATTAAGACTGATTTACAAATTATTTCGACACTCGTATTAGCCAATCTGTGTGAATTACGTGTAACATTAATAGTTAAGTATTCGTTTTAGCATCACATGTGTAACAAAATTATTATTGAAGTACAAAATCATAAAATTTAACAAGCAGGTCAATTTTCCTCCAAAAATTTGATACCGTTTTCCTCCACTGTTAATTTTCATAAAAAAAAGGTTGTATTCCATTTTTCTCGAATCTTTTCTTGAACTAAAATTATGTCAATTTTCATGTTATATGTTAAATTTCAATCGGCATAAATATAAATAAATAAATAATATTAAAAAAATATATAGGTAACTAAATTATTTATCGAAGTTATTTTCGACTTATAAATACATTTTTGTCGATTATTTAATTTATATTAAACATTAATATTATCTAGTTTTATTTATAGTTTTTTACTGGAGTAAAATATTCAGTAATGGAAAATATTATCTCATTTTTAAAGAAAAATGTCTATATTCACTTTGAAATGTTTTACTAGAAGTATACGTTTTAATTATACAATGATATAAAATTGTATTCTATAATAAATTAAACGCATGGTATTAAATTATTTTATATAGAAGGTATGAAAAATATTTAAGGCATTATTTTTAATTATTTTTTTCATATATAAAGTTATAATTATCATTATCATTTATTATTGTAACATGTTGTTTTCCAAGTATGGTTTTTTAAAGACTTATTTAAATAATTAGTTAGGTATTTACTAAATTTCTGATATTAAATATAAATACTAAGTACTTACAAGAAGCAAGTGGAACTAAAAAGTTAGTAGATATATTTATATGGTAATTGGCAAATAATAAGTTTACTCAAATCTTAATTTGTTTCAAAATTTATTAAGAAAATATACTTGATATTTTATTAATATAAATTAATATGAGATAAATTATATCTAAAATATTTTATATTAAAATTATTTCTAGTCACTAAGTATATGAAATACATATGATACATTATAATTGGTAGCACGTCTAATTATTAATTTAGTGTATTTGGTCTACAATAATTGTTTTAATATCTCTTTTTTAAATGCTTTTTGGCCTTTTAGCCATTTCTTTAATTAATCCATTTTAAAATGATTCATATTTCATAATTAAGAATGATTTTATAACCTGTGTTAAATTTCAGATTATTTATGGTACTGAAAGGTTTTATACGGCATAATACGGTTTTATACAAAAAAAATAAAATAAAATACCGTATTTAAATAACTCCTCTATATTTTACTATATAAATTATTCAATAGTTCTGATATTGATCACGAAATTCACGCGTTCTTATAAAATAATAAATACTATAATTTTACTAATTAGTAATTTCAAACGTGGGCGAAATAATATATTTTAGTCAACTCAAGTTTTAAGTTTATATTAAACAATTATACATTAAGCTTATTTAAGTTTAAAGTTTAAATCCTATACGAAGAAAATATAAACTTCATTAAATTCGAATATAATATAATTATATTTTTACTATTATCTACATCGTAAAAACCGTGTCTTTTTAATATTTAAGCAATAATTAACGTTATTATTAAGCACTCGTCATAATGATATATATTGCTTACCCACGTTACATATGGTTATAATTTTTATTTTAAATGTGATTAAATTTAAAACATCAAATTCATTTTTAATTCCAACTTGAAATAGTTTTTAAATAAATTAGAAAACACTAAGTTATCATAAAGATAACCATAACCTAGTTAAGTAATCAGTAAATACACTAACTAGTTAATTATCACCTTTGAGGTTTTGAACAATATATATACATATATTATATATTATGCAAAACAGTTAACATTATGCATATTATTATAATATATTATGATTAGTATTAATACAATTGTTTTCAAGATCTTGTAAATTATCCGTCATTAATATGGTGAACGTTAAAATGCATGCTTATAATTCATTGATCATAATACGATGCAATATTTGAACTTGTAATCGAAATACATCACAACATTGTATAATTGTGTACTGAAGTATGATTTTTTTATTTTTATTTGATTTAAAATAATGTATGTTACGCATTACACTGCGATGTAAACAAATTTACAATACAGAAGAAATGTATGACACGAACGAATTCGAAACAATTCAGTTTTATATCTACGCACAAAGCAAATTGAAATCGGAAAACATAACGGCTGTATACTTACGTTTCTTTTTCTTTTTTTCGTCATTCTTATTATTTTCATTTTTCATGCGCTCGCCGACAAAGCGCTACGTCTTTTAATTCGATTTTTCATCTCCTCCGGATTCGTTACATAAAAATGATTATTACAATATTACAATAACAATGGCTTTCAATTTACATTCGTTTGCCGCATATAATATACATTCCCCATCACTAGTTATTTCACGATTCGCGACATCGTATTACTAATAAAGCACTACTGTCACAACTACTGCTATTAATACTACACTAATACTACTACTACTATTACTACTACTGCTGCTACTGCTACTGTTATACACCATCGATTGGCAAAGTGTACGTAAATGATTTAGGACCAACATTCAAGAGCATTGTTCAGGATTTAACCTCCCGTGATGTTGTAAATTAGACCACGGTGGCAGTAATAATAATTGTCCTGCAGCAACGCGATTGTACCTCCTCACTCGTACACTCATTATCCAAGCGGTCCGTTTTATCAATAATAATTTTCCGATCAAATTTAGTCACCGGTATCTATCGCACTCAGGGCATACAATTACTACGGTGCACTTTTCGGTCTCTTTCACTAAAATATAAATACGTAATTCGAGTCTGAAAATATGTCATAAAATCTTTTTTGACAAAATCTTATTTGAGCCACACACTTACATAAACACATATCGAAGAATTTCTTTGCACTAAATACAGAATTATTTACATAATTTCCATGATACATTAAAATCGATTCACAGAAGTTATTTTGAAAATGTTCATCTCTGACTACAGACAGTATATGCCATGGCCCAAGTTGCAAACGTTTATATAAAATGTAATGTGTTGTACGAAAAATCGAAAATGTTCAGCCTGATCGCACTGGGTAAATTTTTTGGGCGAATGTAAGTTCCCACACGAGATATAGCAGGTAAAAATCACACAAGGGTATGCATACGTAAGTTCCCGCACGAAAAAAATTACACCAGTACGTAAGTTCTTACACGAAAAAAAATTATACCGAAAACAAAATTCCTTCCCACTTTATTCAGACTTAGGATTGACAACTTAAACGAAGTTGGTGTGGTTAAAATTTGTTTGTTTTTGTGTTACATAAAAAAAGTCCAATAAATTTTTTAATTAATGATATAAGATGTAGGTATGGTCCACATATTATTTGTATATAGGTATAATAGTTATAATAATTATAATAATAGCGTTGATTTTAAAATCAATGATAATAGTAGAAGAAAAAATAAAATTTTATTTGATTTATTGCGAAAGCTCAAACACTTCACATAGTCATACCGTGTAATTATTTTTAAGTTATAATCTGATATTTTCAGATATTTTCAGCTTCGTGTGGGAACTTACGTACGGGTGTAATTTTTTCGTGTGGAAACTTACATATGTACCCCCTTACCTGCTATGTTTCGTGTGGGAACTTACTAACTCCCAATTTTTTCGTCGTTTACATTGATTCGTGCACCCACCTACTACGTACGCTTTTTCCGTTTGTTTCGAAGACACCGCGGTTCATCACGGCCCCAGGTCCCATCGCGCAAAATTGTCGTCACTCATCTGCCGTCGCGCTTTTTTTAATTATGAATAAAATATATCAAGTGCACCTCAAATGCTATCCGAACCCCGTCGATTGTCACCATGGCACGTTGTTCGGACTTCCTAATAGATCTGGTCGTGAAAATAATTGCGATGAAGTTAATTATTTGCTCTTCGTTTTCATTAACGTTTTTTTTCTTTTTTATTACTCATTAAAGTATTCAATTGCTTAAGTTCAGTAACTTAGACCGTAAAATGCTCCCTTTATATAACTTTCAAATAATTAAGGATTAAATGGTTTATCTTTTTTTTTTTTTTTGATTATGAAATATCAAACCTATACCAACTTAATTGTTCAATAACTCATAGTTATAACACATAAATAAGTACTAAAATAATTTTTTTAATTTTTAAAATTTAATATTTTTGGTTTAATGCGATGAGTAAAAAACTTTTATTAATTAATGGAATATATAATTATTTATAATCAATATTTTATAAGTGCAATGAATAAATGAGTTGGTAGAAACATTTTAAATCAAAAAAAGTATTACATAGTATTGATAAATTCATATTGATACGCCGCCGAGTAAACAAATGACATTATTTTTTCATTTTACGTATTTTAAATATTAAAAGTATTAACTTTTTTGAATGTTTTAGATCACGTGTAAGATCTTATTTAAATCACATACATTTTCATACATTTTGCTACATTATATAACTCTGCATTTTGTTTTATAATTTTTTAATTTAATTATTCTTTATTTTATTATAGTAGCTCTAAGGTGACCATTGAATTTGCTCCCAATTTTGGGTAAATATTAATTCAACCCTTGAATTGGCTCCCAAAACTGTTAAATATTATTATTTAACAAGGGGTTACCATAATATTATACGCATTTATTTTTTCGACACCAACCAATTATGGTCTAGCGCTAGATATACCTGCTATTATATATATATTTATTGCACAGTCTTATTGTATTAAGCGTTGACTGATAACCGATTAATCATCGTAATCTACTGCAATAAGTGATTATCGTTGATTTCTATAATTCGGAAAAAGGGATTTCATTTTTTGGCGCGGATGACAATATAAAACTTCTATGTAAATCAACCACATTTTACGATGATGGAACTTTTTCATACTGTACAAAGTTTTTTTACCAATTTTTTACAATTCATGCAATGAAAAACAATCATTATATACCTTTAGTTTTCATTTTACTGAAAGACTAAAAACAAGAATCCTATGTAGACATTTTTCGAATAATTAATAATTATTGCTTAACTTATAATAAGGAATCTAATTTAGAAAGCATTTATGCTGACTTTGAAATAGCTATACATAATGCAATAAATGAAGTTTAGCCATTGACTAAAGTTCGTGGTTGTTGGTTTCACGTTGGACAATATTGGTATAGAACTATAAAAAAGTTTGATCTTTCGTCGGAGTATGTGGAAAATACAGAAATAGGTCAATATTTAACCTATATATTTGGATTGCCATTTCTAGATCCACTATCAGTTGGGGATTGCTTTTCCGACGAATCAGCTGAATTACAGCCTATAAATAAAAATCTTACAAAATGTACTGATTATTTAGTAGAAAATTATATCGACAATGATTCAACATTTCCACCAGAAATTTAGGCAGAAAAGAGCAATAGTATTTATCGTACAACAAACTCGTGCGAATCTTTTCATTCCAAATTTAATTCTCAATTTTATTCACCACATCCAAATATATTCAACTTTTTAAATATATTATATAATATTCAAACTGATACAATAATTATTATAAGAAGTTCCAATATAATAAAACCATACCGGAAATAAATCAGAGATAAAATAAAATTTTTAGAAGATGAAATTCGAAAATATGACACTGGTGTAAATTCAAGGCTTCAATACATAAAAACACTAGCCAATAAGTATAAGCCACGACAAATAGTTTGATATAATATTTTTATTATATGTTATAACGACACTTATTGAAAGGATTTTATCTTTTTTGTATTAATTTGTATTCATACAATATATAAGTACAATATTATATATAATAACATATTATATATTTAATAACGATGCGTTCAGCTAAAATATTGTCTGTATTTTAATTTTTAATTATTATATTATTGTGTTATTGACTATTGTATTATATTTACTAAATAATTTTGTTTAAAAAAATAGATTTATAACTCTCAATGTAAAGAAATAAAATATATAAAGGTGATACCGTAAACCATGTGTTAAACTTAAGAATCTACTCGGTTATTTTGTGTAGGACTGACGTCAACTTAATTTAAGAAATAACAGTAAACATTAAATTTAACCCTGTGGAAAGGGGTGTCAGAATACTTCTACGGTTTCTCCAGCCAGTCGTAAGAGACGACTAACGGGGTTGCGTCAGGTCGACAACCGGTGTAAAATTATGTCAAATAGAATAAGGAGTCCTTATCGATACTTAGGCGGTTTGTCCCATCTCGGATATGCGCAGGGACAACAAGTGAGAGGAAATATTATATCTAGAGGAGGAGGAGACCTGGATGTTGAAGTATGTGTGATACCACCCGGACAGCCAGTGTGGTAGCTGTTCCACCAGTTATGTGTGCAGGTCTACCCAACACGGGTAATGTCAACGGTATTGGGACATCACCATTGCGCCCCAGGTTAAATCTGTGTCTAGGTATGAGGGATAGATTTAAAGTGAGAATAGGCACGTGGAATGTTGGAACGTTGACAGGCAGAAGTATTGAAGAGAAGGAAAGTTAATATTTGTTGTGTACAGGAAACTAAGTGGAAAGGAGAGAAAATAAAGGAAATAGGACAGAGCTATTAGGTAATATATTCAGGTAGGACTAGTACTAGGAATGACGTTGGAGTAATATTGGATGATGAGATGAAAATTAAGGTAGTCTACGTAGGAAGGAAAAGTGATAGAATTATTACGGTAAAATTGGTATTTGAGGAGAAAGTATTAAACGTAGTAAGTGCGTATGCACCACAAGTAGGATGCGAAGAAAGCGAAAAGGAAGAGTTTAGACGAGAGATAGATGAGGTGATGCAAGGAATACCAGGAAATGAGGATGCTGTGATTGGTGATGATATGAATAGTCACGTTTTTGAGTGAGAGGGTAGGGTATGAAAGAGTGAATGGAGAGCAAAGTTTTGGCGAGAGGAATGAGGCTGGAGAAAAAGTTTTGGATTTTGCAGAATCGTATGAGCTTGCAGTAATCAATACATATTTTAGAAGTGCATTATATAACATACAAGAGTGGAAGAAATAGGTCGCAGATTGATTATTTTATGTAGAGGAGAGACAATATAAAAAGAGTAAAGGATTGTAAAGTAATTCCTGGAGAGAGTGTAATAACACAATATAGGTTGATTATAATGGAAGTATGGTGTAGTGGAAAAAAGATGAACAAAAGAAGGAAAACAGGGAAGGAGATCAGAATTAGGTGGTGGAAATTAATAGGAAACAAAGAAAAAGAGTTTATAAAGAAATTAAAAGAAAAAGCTGTGTGGAATGTTGAGGGAGATATAAATGAGGTTTGGAGAAGGATGGCCACTTGTGTTAAGAACATAGCAAAAGAGGTTGTTGGTGAATCCAAAAGTAGTTTACCAGAATACAAGGAAACGTGGTGGTGGAAGAAGGAGATTCAGAGAGTAGTAGCGAGTAATAAAAAGCAATTTAAGTTATGGCAGAAAATCAGGAAGAGAGAAGATTGGATAGAGTATAAAAATGTATGTAAAATAGTGAAGAGTGCGATAAGCAAAGCGAAGCTTAATAGGTATGATGAGTTATATGAGCGGCTAGGAACACAGGTAGGAGAAAATGAAATTTATAGACTGACGAAGGTGAGAGAAAAGCGATCCAAGGATTTTCAAGATGTCTGGTGTATAAAAAATGAGGATAAGATAGTTTTAACAAAGAATGAGGATGTGAAAAAAAGATGGAAAGAATATTTTGAGAAATTACTGAACGAGGAGTATCCAAAAGAAGCTTCAGAGAGTATTTCATGGAATGAAGGATTGATTGGTCTAGTGGGTGAGGAGGAAGTGAGAAATGCGGTGAAGGCGATGAAAAAGAAAAAAGCGGTAGGACCAGATGGAGTATCTGTAAAGGTGTGGAAAATGTTAGGGGATGTAAGCATTGGGTGGTTGAAAAATCTTTTTAATAAGGTACTAGTAGAGGGTAAAATGCCAGAAGATTGGAGAAAGAGTTTTATTGTACCAATATTTAAAGGAAAAGGAGACATACAAGAATGTGGGAACTATAGAAGAATAAACCTCATGAGTCATAGTATGAAGATCTGGGAAAAGATTATATTGAAGAGGATAAGAAGTGAGACGTCGATATCAGAAAACCAGTTTGGTTTTATGCCAGGGAAATCGACAATGGAGCCATTATTTTGTGTTAGGCAATTAGTAGAGAAGTACAGAGAATTGCGCCGTTTAACAAAACTAAAAAGAAAAACAAGTATTATAAATTTTAATTATTAAATTTTCTCTGTGAATTTCTTAAAGTATTGATTAAATTAAATTTTTTTAAATTATAATGTTTTAATATAATTAGTTTTATATCAATTTTGTATAAAAACTGTTATAAATATACAAAAGATTAAAGTTTAAAACTATTGTTTCATACGCTTTTTTTCGATCATTTTTAAAAAAATCGAACTATGTAATATACAGTAAAAATACCAACAACATAAATTGAATAATATTTCAAAGTGAATCCTTAATGACTTCATGACATGATCTAGATAATATTCATCTATCGCTATTGTCATGCAAAGCTTGATTAAGTTTATTTTTAAAGTTTTCTTTTAAATCAATTTTAGTTATAAATATATTTTAGAAAATACAATTTATAACTATTTTTATTCAACTTTATATAATTTAAACCATTATGATGACATATATAGTTAATATGTAAAATATATATATATTTTTTTTTTATTTCTTTTATTTAAAGCTTAATTTAAAACAATTACACACATAAGTCACTTTTTGCGTGACGATAAGTATCAAAAGAGCAAATTTAATATTTATATGTTAAATAAAAAATATACATTATTCTTTATAATTTTTAGACATCAAGTAGGAACAAATAAATAAATTGATAGGAGATAAATGTATGTACAACCGTACAACCTAATTTTTTTTTTTATATAAATGTAATCGATTTTGTTCATTTTTTATATATTCACGGTATAATGTAATAGCTAAATAGAAACAACAATTGTATAATATACATTTTATAAATCTAATTTTTTTTTCGTTATTTTTATATACTAATTTTATATTATCATAGTACATAAATTATACTACAATTATAACACAAACAACTGGAATGTTTGAAAAATAAATTTTATAATGACGTCAGTTTTTTTCATAAACGTTACATGTAGTGTGAAGTATCAAATTTTTCATATATGTTTATGAAAACAAAAAATGTAATATGGTCGTGTAATATTATTCCAATAGTGTTTATTTCGTTTTTACAGATCCTCCTGCTACAGTGATGATAAGACAAAATGCAAAAGTCAGGATCAGCATAGGTTTTGTGTTTGGATTTGATTCGCATTTTTCATCCAGACGTTTCCTCTTTGTCAACTTCCGGAAAATATTTCTCTTTTTTCGTCTGTTGAAAGAAAAAATAAGCCAATATATATTTTTCCTGTTGGATAGTGTGGCCATTTGAATGGATTACATCCGATACCGCAGTATAGTTGCATTTTCTCTTATTTTTTTTTGCTCTCAACACATATTCTATTTACCCTTTATTGCACACTTTTGTCTACATATTTTTCTTTAATTTTTTTTTTTTCAACACAAAATGCGGTCATTGTGCAATGAAAAGCGCAAAAGCATTTCCCACAAAAGAAAAAAAAATGGTTCGAAGTAAAAAAAAAACTAAATCAAAACGGTAAAATGGGTTGATATTAAAATAACGGATTTTTTGCGAATGTTTTTATAGAATGACACTATTATCAAATAAACGTTAAACATTTATTCTAAAACGAATAATGGTAAAAAATATTTAAAAATAAAAATAAGAGAAAGAAATGATAATGCGTAACCCTATATGGTTTTTTCCAAGTCGTACTAAAAGTTAAATAGTGGAACAAGGTTTACAAAAATAAATTTAATCTGCCAAGCAGATATTATAATCTGAATAATATGACAAACATATGAAGAAGTGTTGCAATATTTTATAATGGTGTAATAATATACAGATGGACAATCATACAGACCGAAATTAATGGCAGATTATTTTAATTTGCAAAATAAATATAATTTAATTCATATTTAAAAAAATAAATAAATACGTTGTTTTAATTTATTCTTGAAAAAAAATTGTCAACTATAATTTATATATTTACCTTTCCGTCGTCGCGTGACTGCATGACTAAAATACTTAGTCTACTTGATGAGATAAAAGAATATTTAAAGAAATAGAAACAAAATCATATTTCTAAATAAAACGAAACCGTGATACAAAAATAATGTATTATTCAGTAGATATTCGATTAAATCCAACTCACTCGGTGTTCGAAAGTTCTTGAACGATAGAGTCGGGCGCAGGCACAGTACTTTCGAGTTGGTTACGGACCGCGATGATCATAGACGGCTTCCGTCTGGATGATGGCTCTTTACTGCTCATGTCACCTTTGGGAAACAAAATCAATACATTTTGATTACGGTTGATATTAATTTATAATACCATCAAACCGGAACCTTTGTTTAACGAACTTGACGGTTATTTGAAAAAAATTCGTAAAAATAAAATATAAAATTTTTTATACTTAAAAACCAGTTTTTACCATACGAAATGTTCACAAATGTAATCTACGAAAAATTATCTGAGCTCTATATGGATATATTAGCACATGCCATACATACAACACAAACGAGAAAAATGAATCGTTTCGCTATAGTATACGGCCTTGACATTTCGAACAAAATATTATCAAGACTATCAGCTACAAAACATCTACATTAATAATACAATATACAACGCTTTTATTATTCAAATCCTATAGGTAATGCTTCTTCGGAATAGATTTCATTCATGTAGATAGATTGATCAAGCACCACGAAACACATTTAATTCAGTATATAGTTCGCAAATCCCGATTTCTCGTAAATAGTAGTGATGCAAGTTCGTTTCAATGACAATCGAGTATCAGGTGCATGCGATGTTAACATTTGATATGGATATCATTATTACAACCATCTTAACTGTTGCGATATCTGTTATAAGTAACAAAAGTTAGACTTTTAGGGTGGCATACATAATGTGATTCACAGCGACACTAAATACGCTGAACAATTTTCTATTAGTGACACATTTTTCATCTAAAACGTATGATTTGTTTTTATTTATTTTTACATCTAAATGAAATGAACTTCTTCGTTGAATCAACACTAATCTAACACCCACGTTATAAAAATAAAAATTTATAAACACCAATACAATTCGAAGCTAATTTTAATTCAACTCTACTGATACTTAGTTTCACTTAAGTCTATGTTAAAAAATTGAATTTTGAAAACTCGTTTCACATCTTATTTTGGTAATTTGACGCCGTTAGTGATTCAATTTTTTATTGTTTTGTGATCAAAATGTATTAATTTTCAAAAATATCAGGTGAGAAAAAATACTTATCGCCCATGTAAACATTATACATATTTTAAGTAATTCGCAGTAATATTACCAATTAAAAATTAAGTTTATGAAAACAATTTATTTATTCATTAAAATTAACATTATTTTTAGACAGGAAAAATATAGAAGAAATGTAGAAAGAAATAAAATTAAAAAAAATTTAGAAAAATAGCTGAATGTAACAGTTCTAAATGAGTTAGTAAAATACTCGACATTGTTAATTGTATTTGAATTGTATCGATCAAAAATAAAACTATGACTAAATAATAAACTTTTTATTATATAACCTTATTTTCTTAAATTGTACATCAATAACACTAACTTATTTAACTTATGTTTAAAGATCATTCAGTTCTTAAATTACTGGAGAAAATTTGACAATTGTGTTATTTTAACCACTAAAATTGAATAATACATTATTATTATTAGATCCTAGTTAATAAACAAATACCAATTCAACTGTTGTACATAATATAGTAACTAGATACATAATATTTGAACGGCACGCAACAGCAATACTGACTTAATAATTATGGTTAAAATTAATAATTTCTCACCACGTTCCTAAGCCATAGGGTATTTAAAAAAAAATTTATTTTTCATTGAAAACGGACAATATTATAGACTTTTCTCTAACTGATTGCGTTAATACAAAAGCTATTTAATAAAATTTTTATTTATTATTATTATTACTATTATTATTATTATTATTATTATTATTATTATTATTATTATTATTATTACTATTATTATTATTATTATTATTATTATTATTATTATTAATATAATTATGATTATTATAATTTTTTTCATATGAGCCGCAAAGCAAAATAATTTCATATCCATATCTACCGATTCGCTATCAATCATTATATTATTGCCAGTATGTTTCGTGACCCAACGTCGATACGAACGTCATGAAATGGCGTGTATGAAATAAGTTTTACTTGTGTCCTGCTGCGATGATCATTAAAAATCGGTAGGTATAATATTATACATAAACGTACGAGTACGTATATATACAAATGCGTCACAATAAAACAATGGATTCTCGTATTCACTGTAATGCGATAGACATATTCGATTCCGATAAAAGAGATGACACTACATTTCAGCAATCGAATATATTTCTTTTTATACCTTTTGGTTTAACGTTTTGTCACTTGAAAATTTAACGTTCAGCTAATTCCTAGTCATTTTACGTAATGTTAAGATATCCAGAAGATTTGGTTCTCTTTTTCATTTTGGTTGAAATTTTTAAATTAGCTTCTATCATTATTTTTTCCAATTAAAACTGGCATTTTTTTTCTTCGATTTTTATCGAGACAAAATAATAACTAAATAAATCGTTTAAAGGTTTTATCAGATAAGCCGCTTATTAACATAAGCTATAAGCATTACACAGAAATTCGCTCATCGTTTTTAAAATTCAAAAGTACGTCAATGATATTTTATTCCAAATTTAAACAGACAATAGGTTAGGTATTTCTAACGTAACGAAAAAACTAAAGACTACACGACAACAGTATTTTACCAGTTCAACATCAGACTTGTACTCATTCATATCTTATAGTATCACACCGATCAGCTTTATATCATAACTACTTTATCATAACTTCTTGTATATGATATTATACAGTGTATTGCCACTTGGCGAAATTCTTTGCGGAGGCTGTGTTGAATGAAAATGAGCAATATCGATTGGCCGTGCTATAGCGTGATTCGAATATGGAAGCCACACGCTATCTGAACAGCAAGACGATGACGGCTAGCCGCGTTATAATTTAATTTATAGCGATTTTTATTAAGGATTTTTTCATTACATAACTGAAGGGGATTATAATTCATCAAAGCAAAGCTTTCAAGTATTCCGTTTTACAGATTATACGATACATGTTTAAAAAAAAAGAGATGATGATTAAATGGTTTCCTATATTTTGTTGTTTTAAGCTAAATATCAACGGGTATCCGACGATTAAAATAAAAAAAAAAAATCTATAATGATTTTATTAATATAATAACAAAGTACGTCATTTATTGTAAAGTAGAAAAAAAAACATTATTTACGAAAATCCGACAAATAATTTTAAAATACGAGTAGTTACGTAGTCTTATACATTTTCAAACGTCTACACCTACCTTTAACATCTTTATTCTTATAGTAATAATACACAACATTATAATTTATTATTATAACCGTTTTAATCAAATAATCGATTTTCCTTGTCCCATACCCCACTTTCTCATGAAGTAAGAAGTATTAAAATATTATTCGTTATGCATAGCTAGACAATATTTAAAGATTTCATACTCGAATGTTTTTTTATTTTTTTATTTAATACGATACTTTATAAAAAAAAAATTTTGGAGAAATTAAACTTCATTCGACCTCTAACTTTGATCCCTCCCCTATTTATCGCTTTCGGTAGATTACTTTATCGTGATATTAGAGAAATAAACACAAATCATTAATCATGAATTCGAATTCGAAACAAACGGCATTAAAAATGTTCGAATAAAACAAATGAATTAAAAAAAGCACAACACCACATAAGTAACTCCGCCGTCTTTCAACAAGTTCCTATACGTAATCGATGTGCCTTAAATACAATATAGCTGTTAATTAATTATACGCATTATCCATTGCGAGGTAAATTTCAATATATTATTATGTTCAAATCGATATCATTAACACGCTGTGCAAAACAAAACGTGATAAATACTATTGTAGATATTATTTTAGAATGTAACAATATTTGATTGAACGAACATAGTTTCGATGCCTTATCCAAGCTCTAAGCGAAAATTATTTCGCAATAACCACAAACCAATGTGTAACAATATTATGACGTTTACCGCAATAATCACTACAAATTATTAACGATGGACAACTGTACTCGGATACGATGTCGCGTTCGACTTATTATTTTATTGAGCCCATAATGATTATTGATGCTAAAAACAAAAAAGCTTATCATAAACAGTTCTGATAAAATCTGTAAATTAGTATTATCAACATAGGACCATAGATACCCCCTTGAAATATTCAGTTATAGGTGTAACCAGACTTCGTAATGGCAGCCTAGTTAATGACAGGTCCCACATTAATAAACCGAAAAAAAGTCCCATACCCCTTTTAAATAGGGAGAGTCCTCAATTAAATATTAACATAAGTTAAAAAAATTTGTAATATTTATTTACAATTTTTAATGTACTATATTTTCAGTACCTTTATATTTAACTCCAGAAATATTAATCAGACTTAAGACTCGATCGACCGGCGCCTTTCGAAAATTGCAGAGGCAGGCCAGATATCCTAAGCTGCCATCGTATCCACGCCTATGGGCCCATGCGCAAGGAAAGAGTTTTGGAGGTTCTAATCTCCCTATGACATTTTTACTAAGAATATACTTAGTCATCATTCTATAAAAATTAAACTGACTTGTAAATTCATATATAGTTGTTTATTTTTGTTTTAACAGTGTCAATTTTTTGATTTGACGCCTTATTTTAATTTAATTTTCAGACATTGTCCGCCTACTGTTGATTATGGTTGTAAATGTGGTCATCGATAGAACGCATTTTCACTGACAAGTCAGCTGTTCCAATTGTCCAGACATTTGTTAACATTTATTGATTTTTGATCCTGATATTTTTGATAATGGGTATCATCGTTTTAATCGTTATGATTAACAAATGCTGTGTGGGTAATAAAAACACTAACACACTACGCGTAATGTTTGTTAGATTCGAATTATGGATAATTGTGGAGTTCATCAGATAACTGCTTATAATATAAATATACATTTTACTGACTAAAAATGTTGTATTGAAAATAACAGTATAATGTTAAACATTATACTCTGACCAATCATAACTAAAATGAATATTAACGTTTTGATTCTTTGTAATTATATTTAAAACTTTATGGCTTCAAATACAACGTAAAACAACTATAATGTTATTTATTACATATTTATTATGTAAGACCGGATGTAAATATTTTTTTTTATTTTTTTTTGCAGATGTATGTTAGAGTTATATTTTTTTAACTGCTATTAATAATAGTCACGAATTTATACCTTATTGAACATAAAGATCCTATGGACCTATTTATTTATAAATTCTACCAAGAACTAATATCTATACATAAGTCTATTAATATTTTAAAATTATTCATTTGAAATAAAAATATAAACATTTTATTCTTGTACATTAACACAATTCGCTGTTCAATATTTAAGTCAAACGTAAAAAACATTAACATTATATTATTTCCGTTTAGTTTTCTAAGAAATTCCTATACTTCATGATTCAACTTTTAAGTACACAAATGAATTCACGCAAAACTATTCATATTATGCATTT
The DNA here is from genome assembly GCA_034509805.1 of Sipha maydis. Taxonomy (NCBI): domain Eukaryota; kingdom Metazoa; phylum Arthropoda; class Insecta; order Hemiptera; family Aphididae; genus Sipha; species Sipha maydis. The sequence goes on along the minus strand of JASXSY010003098.1, from coordinate 2,698 downwards.
TGATTTCGAACAATATTTGTGTTTAACTTACTTGTATTTACTAAAAATATCGCATATGAACAAAATAATCGATGCAATGAGATTAATTCAATAACAAATAAAAAGATATTCATTAGATGTAAGTAAAAAAAATAAGGTATAAATATAATAATATAATAAAATAAATAAGACGAAATTATCGTTTTGGCTAAATGTAATAGAAAGTATTTCTCAGTCTTGAGTATCTAAACCTAAATATAAATTTCCTCGGTGAGTTCTAAATTCAAAACTGGAAATCAATATTTATATTTTGGTTCTTAATAATGTTTGGTTGTTATTATTATTTAACTTGTTTAACATCAGTCTAAGAACATATACGAATGATTTATATGTAGAGTTATCGGACATTTTGCAAGGTTAATTTTAATTTTTTTATTCATAGTAGGTACTTACTATCTTCTCGGTTGTCTTGAAAAACAACTTAAATTTGTGATTTTTAAACAATGATAATTAAGACTTTCAATTTTAACTCCATAAGTATGAGCAGGAAAGAAAAAAATTAGTACATTTGTACTAGTACTGTACTAGTATCATTACTCATTTTTTAATTTTTTATTTAATATCTTATAAATATACAAATTAAAATAATTTATCAGTAAATAGTTTAAAACCACCATAGTTATAAACAAAAATATTATATAACGATATAATAATTCAAATTATTATTGAAGTTTACTATTATAATATATTCATACATACCACAGCGGATTATACCGTAATATACCATGGTAAATACTAATTACGAAAACTATTTGAAAACCGTTTAAACTTTATATACTTACAAAATATATTATGTAAGTATATTATATTTACAGAAGCTACTTGTACGTTATGGTACCCAAACCTACGAGGAACAATTATTAACTTTATTAATTAAATTTAGTTAATTCTATAAATTATGATATAAGACGTTAGACCAATGACCATAAATTATTATATTTTCTGTATTTTATAGAAACTGAATCGCGAATAAACTAACATAATGAAATTATGTGTGTTTCTACTGTTGAAATTAATACAGTTTTGTTGTTGTCGTACCTAACAAATAATTCATCTGTAAAATATAATTTATGAACACAAAAAATTGTCGTTATTGGTTATTTTATTGAATTCGTTTTTAGTACCGGATGCAAAAGAAAATAGCAATAGGGGTGATTCCCCCTACTGATATTTATTTTTTTCTTATAATGGTCGAATCCGAGAAATTTGTTCCCCGTTTCGTTGAATCATAATAAATAAAAATACTCAATAAAACTTTTTCGTTCCATAAATGTAGTCTGAATACAGCCATTACTATTTTAAAAAGACATTAAAATGTGTTATTCGTGTTTTATATACATAAAGTATAAGCATTTTATATCGTTCATTCTGAAAATATTAAATGTTCAAAATCTCTGAAGTATCTCAAGTAGGTACTCTATAAGCGTACACTTTTAGATGAATAATATTATTTTCAAATGACTCCTCCATTATTGGTATCTATTTATTATAAATATTGTATTACAATAATTAATAACTTATAAATTGCTCTCGATGTTTATATTAATGTCAAGATGACGAACAAATAAACATAACACCATGATGGAATGACATTTTTCTGTAATAACATTATAATATACGGATGTTATTTATACGAGAAATAAAAAAGTTACAGATCTTGGTTCAATAAACTTCACTTTGTTCTGATGAGAATGATATAATTTGTACTTTGGCTATTAATTATATGAGCCACGTTTGATGATTTGATAGGGGCGCGAATCGTTGAAAACATGTAAATGCCTTCTCATAGCAACGGAATATGGAAACTAAATTCAAACCGTAAAATCGGTGTTGTTTAATATGCGCACGGTATAATCTATTCCTGTTAACAAAGGAGTACGATCAAAGCGTCACATTCACTCATTATTATCAAATAATATTGTATTGACCAATCTTAATGGAGAATCTTCTCTTCCGTTCTATTATCTAAACATTTATAATCGTTATGGTAACAAACTGAATATTTAACCGTACCTAACAGCAACACCTTACTGTTCCGTTTTCTTTGAAGTCTTAACGAAAGGATAATATAATTATAATAACATAATAAACTAAGAGTGGCAGTGCCATAATATTACACGACCTTATCTTCCTACGTGAACACCGAAATACGATCGCATAAATTGGAAGTTGAAAGAGAAAAGTTAAAAAATATAATTTTATTTTCATACTTCAACTAAAAATTTAATTAAAGTGTAAAACCATAATAAGGTACTTGAACGATTGAATTTTCTAAAATCCAGTTATAAACAATAACTATCAATCAATTTGTTTTCTTTGTGCATTCCACTGATATTACAACATTAATAACTTAGCTCGAATGTTATCTATTGACCGTTAAAAATTTCATCATAATCCCTCAGTATTTGTATCGTACATAATATTACGTTCTTACATCAAAAATATTAATGTATAAAAATGTAAGCAGCTTTATAACTTTTATGAACAACCATATGGTTATAAAACTATACGTGGTAATATACTCACAATATTTATTCGCCGGTCGCATAAGCTATTTAATACTTTTACGCTGTTGTTACGATATTCGACGGACGATAGGTTATCATTAAGTATACGTTACTAAAATAAACACAGACTAATACTTAAATGTCGAGTGCGT
>JASXSY010003097.1:0-14317 GCA_034509805.1 Sipha maydis | reverse complement strand
ACAAAATTTTAAAATTGAGGATTTGTATAAAAATCATGATTATCGCCCAAAAACTCTGGGGTCGAGGATTAATAATATTTAAATTTTCATACTATTATAATATTTTCGTAAATTATGATTTGTAATAAATTTAACTGAAATATAGGTAAAATAAATAGTGTAACCGAATTGAGAAATCTTAAATTTGATACAAAATTTTAAAATTGAGGATTTGTATAAAAATCATGATTATCGCCCAAAAACTCTGGGGTCGAGGATTAATAATATTTAAATTTTCATACTATTATAATATTTTCGTAAATTATGATTTGTAATAAATTTAACTGAAATATAGGTAAAATAAATAGTGTAACCGAATTGAGAAATGTAAAATTTGATACAAAATTTTAAAATTGAGGATTTGTATAAAAATCATGATTAAAGCCCAAAAACTCTGGGGTCGAGGATTAATAATATTTAAATTTTCATACTATTATAATATTTTCGTAAATTATGATTTGTTATAAATAAAACTGAAATATAGGTAAAAAAAATAGTGTAACCGAATTGAGAAATGTAAAATTTGATACAAAATTTTAAAATTGAGGATTTGTATAAAAATCATGATTATCGCCCAAAAACTCTGGGGTCGAGGATTAATAATATTTAAATTTTCATACTATTATAATACTTTCGTAAATTATGATTTGTAATAAATTAAACTGAAATATAGGTAAAATAAATAGTGTAACCGAATTGAGAAATGTAAAATTTGATACAAAATTTTAAAATTGAGGATTTGTATAAAAATCATGATTATTGCCCAAAAACTCTGGGGTCGAGGATTAATAATATTTAAATTTTCATACTATTATAATATTTTCGTAAATTATGATTTGTTATAAATAAAACTGAAATATAGGTAAAAAAAATAGTGTAACCGAATTGTAAAATGTAAAATTTGATACAAAATTTTAAAATTGAGGATTTGTATAAAAATCATGATTATCGCCCAAAAACTCTGGGGTCGAGGTTTAATTATATTTAAATTTTCATACTATTATAATATTTTCGTAAATTATGATTTGTAATAAATTAAACTGAAATATAGGTAAAATAAATAGTGTAACCGAATTGAGAAATGTTAAATTTGATACAAAATTTTAAAATTGAGGATTTGTATAAAAATCATGATTATCGCCCAAAAACTCTGGGGTCGAGGATTAATAATATTTAAATTTTCATACTATTATAATATTTTCGTAAATTATGATTTGTAATAAATTAAACTGAAATATAGGTAAAATAAATAGTGTAACCAAATTGAGAAATGTAAAATTTGATACAAAATTTTAAAATTGAGGATTTGTATAAAAATCATGATTAAAGCCCAAAAACTCTGGGGTCGAGGATTAATTATATTTAAATTGTCATACTATTATAATATTTTCGTAAATTATGATTTGTTATAAATAAAACTGAAATAAAGGTAAAAAAAATAGTGTAACCGAATTGAGAAATGTAAAATTTGATACAAAATTTTAAAATTGAGGATTTGTATAAAAATCATGATTATCGCCCAAAAACTCTGGGGTCGAGGATTAATAATATTTAAATTTTCATACTATTATAATACTTTCGTAAATTATGATTTGTAATAAATTAAACTGAAATATAGGTAAAATAAATAGTGTAACCGAATTGAGAAATGTAAAATTTGATACAAAATTTTAAAATTGAGGATTTGTATAAAAATCATGATTATTGCCCAAAAACTCTGGGGTCGAGGATTAATCATATTTAACTTATTATTTGCTTTTAATATATTTGGTTAATTGTGATTTATAATATATTAAACTGAAAAATAGGAATAAAATAATAGTGTAATCGAATTTAGGGATGTTATATTTGACCCAAAATTGTATAATTGCCGATTTGTATAAAAATCATGATTATTGCCCATAAACTCTGGGGTCGAGGATTAATAATATTTAAATTTTCATACTATTATAATATTTTCGTAAATTATGATTTGTAATAAATTTAACTGAAATATAGGTAAAATAAATCTTGTAACCAAATTGAGAAATGTAAAATTTGATACAAAATTTTAAAATTGAGGATTTGTATAAAAATCATTATTAAAGCCCAAAAACACTGCGGTCGAGGATTAATCATATTTAACTTATTATTTGCTTATAATATATTTGGTTAATTGTGATTTATAATAAATTAAACTGAAAAATAGGAATAAAATAATAGTGTAATCGAATTAAGGGATGTTATATTTGATCCAAAATTGTATAATTGCCGATTTGTATAAAAATCATGATTATTGCCCAAAAATGCTGGGGTCGAGGATTAATCATATTTAACTTATTATTTGCTTATAATATATTTGGTTAATTGTGATTTATAATAAATTAAACTGAAAAATAGGAATAAAATAATAGTGTAATCGAATTTAGGGATGTTATATTTGATCCAAAATTGTATAATTGCCGATTTGTATAAAAATCATGATTTTTGCCCAAAAACTCTGGGGTCGAGGATTAATAATATTTAAATTTTCATACTATTATAATATTTTCGTAATTTATGTTTTGTAATAAATTTATCTGAAATATAGGTAAAATAAATAGTGTAACCGAATTGAGAAATGTTAAATTTGATACAAAATTTTAAAATTGAGGATTTGTATAAAAATCATGATTATCGCCCAAAAACTCTGGGGTCGAGGATTAATAATATTTAAATTTTCATACTATTATAATATTTTCGTAAATTATGATTTGTAATAAATTTAACTGAAATATAGGTAAAATAAATAGTGTAACCGAATTGAGAAATCTTAAATTTGATACAAAATTTTAAAATTGAGGATTTGTATAAAAATCATGATTATCGCCCAAAAACTCTGGGGTCGAGGATTAATAATATTTAAATTTTCATACTATTATAATATTTTCGTAAATTATGATTTGTAATAAATTTAACTGAAATATAGGTAAAATAAATAGTGTAACCGAATTGAGAAATGTAAAATTTGATACAAAATTTTAAAATTGAGGATTCGTATAAAAATCATGATTATCGCCCAAAAACTCTGGGGTCGAGGATTAATAATATTTAAATTTTCATACTATTATAATATTTTCGTAAATTATGATTTGTAATAAATTAAACTGAAATATAGGTAAAATAAATAGTGTAACCGAATTGAGATATGTAAAATTTGATACAAAATTTTAAAATTGAGGATTTGTATAAAAATCATGATTATCGCCCAAAAACTCTGGGGTCGAGGATTAATAATATTTAAATTTTCATACTATTATAATATTTTCGTAAATTATGATTTGTTATAAATAAAACTGAAATATAGGTAAAAAAAATAGTGTAACCGAATTGTGAAATGTAAAATTTGATACAAAATTTTAAAATTGAGGATTTGTATAAAAATCATGATTATCGCCCAAAAACTCTGGGGTCGAGGATTAATTATATTTAAATTTTCATACTATTATAATATTTTCGTAAATTATGATTTGTAATAAATTAAACTGAAATATAGGTAAAATAAATAGTGTAACCGAATTGAGATATGTAAAATTTGATACAAAATTTTAAAATTGAGGATTTGTATAAAAATCATGATTATCGCCCAAAAACTCTGGGGTCGAGGATTAATCATATTTAACTTATTATTTGCTTTTAATATATTTGGTTAATTGTGATTTATAATATATTAAACTGAAAAATAGGAATAAAATAATAGTGTTATCGAATTTAGGGATGTTATATTTGACCCAAAATTGTATAATTGCCGATTTGTATAAAAATCATGATTATCGCCCAAAAACTCTGGGGTCGAGGTTTAATTATATTTAAATTTTCATACTATTATAATATTTTCGTAAATTATGATTTGTAATAAATTAAACTGAAATATAGGTAAAATAAATAGTGTAACCGAATTGAGATATGTAAAATTTGATACAAAATTTTAAAATTGAGGATTTGTATAAAAATCATGATTATCGCCCAAAAACTCTGGGGTCGAGGATTAATAATATTTAAATTTTCATACTATTATAATATTTTCGTAAATTATGATTTGTTATAAATAAAACTGAAATATAGGTAAAAAAAATAGTGTAACCGAATTGTGAAATGTAAAATTTGATACAAAATTTTAAAATTGAGGATTTGTATAAAAATCATGATTATCGCCCAAAAACTCTGGGGTCGAGGATTAATTATATTTAAATTTTCATACTATTATAATATTTTCGTAAATTATGATTTGTAATAAATTAAACTGAAATATAGGTAAAATAAATAGTGTAACCGAATTGAGATATGTAAAATTTGATACAAAATTTTAAAATTGAGGATTTGTATAAAAATCATGATTATCGCCCAAAAACTCTGGGGTCGAGGATTAATCATATTTAACTTATTATTTGCTTTTAATATATTTGGTTAATTGTGATTTATAATATATTAAACTGAAAAATAGGAATAAAATAATAGTGTAATCGAATTTAGGGATGTTATATTTGACCCAAAATTGTATAATTGCCGATTTGTATAAAAATCATGATTATCGCCCAAAAACTCTGGGGTCGAGGTTTAATTATATTTAAATTTTCATACTATTATAATATTTTCGTAAATTATGATTTGTAATAAATTAAACTGAAATATAGGTAAAATAAATAGTGTAACCGAATTGAGAAATGTTAAATTTGATACAAAATTTTAAAATTGAGGATTTGTATAAAAATCATGATTATCGCCCAAAAACTCTGGGGTCGAGGATTAATAATATTTAAATTTTCATACTATTATAATATTTTCGTAAATTATGATTTGTAATAAATTTAACTGAAATATAGGTAAAATAAATAGTGTAACCAAATTGAGAAATGTAAAATTTGATACAAAATTTTAAAATTGAGGATTTGTATAAAAATCATGATTAAAGCCCAAAAACTCTGGGGTCGAGGATTAATCATATTTAACTTATTATTTGCTTATAATATATTTGGTTAATTGTGATTTATAATAAATTAAACTGAAAAATAGGAATAAAATAATAGTGTAATTGAATTTAGGGATGTTATATTTGATCCAAAATTGTATAATTGCCGATTTGTATAAAAATCATGATTATTGCCCAAAAACTCTGGGGTCGAGGATTAATCATATTTAACTTATTATTTGCTTATAATATATTTGGTTAATTGTGATTTATAATAAATTAAACTGAAAAATAGGAATAAAATAATAGTGTAATCGAATTTAGGGATGTTATATTTGATCCAAAATTGTATAATTGCCGATTTGTATAAAAATCATGATTATTGCCCAAAAACTCTGGGGTCGAGGATTAATCATATTTAACTTATTAATTGCTTATAATATATTTGGTTAATTGTGATTTATAATAAATTAAACTGAAAAATAGGAATAAAATAATAGTGTAATTGAATTTAGGGATGTTATATTTGATCCAAAATTGTATAATTGCCGATTTGTATAAAAATCAATATTATTGCCCAAAAATGCTGGGGTCGAGGATTAATCATATTTAACTTATTATTTGCTTATAATATATTTGGTTAATTGTGATTTATAATAAATTAAACTGAAAAATAGGAATAAAATAATAGTGTAATCGAATTTAGGGATGTTATATTTGATCCAAAATTGTATAATTGCCGATTTGTATAAAAATCATGATTTTTGCCCAAAAACTCTGGGGTCGAGGATTAATAATATTTAAATTTTCATACTATTATAATATTTTCGTAATTTATGTTTTGTAATAAATTTATCTGAAATATAGGTAAAATAAATAGTGTAACCGAATTGAGAAATGTTAAATTTGATACAAAATTTTAAAATTGAGGATTTGTATAAAAATCATGATTATCGCCCAAAAACTCTGGGGTCGAGGATTAATAATATTTAAATTTTCATACTATTATAATATTTTCGTAAATTATGATTTGTAATAAATTTAACTGAAATATAGGTAAAATAAATAGTGTAACCGAATTGAGAAATCTTAAATTTGATACAAAATTTTAAAATTGAGGATTTGTATAAAAAATCATGATTATCGCCCAAAAACTCTGGGGTCGAGGATTAATAATATTTAAATTTTCATACTATTATAATATTTTCGTAAATTATGATTTGTAATAAATTTAACTGAAATATAGGTAAAATAAATAGTGTAACCGAATTGAGAAATGTAAAATTTGATACAAAATTTTAAAATTGAGGATTCGTATAAAAATCATGATTATCGCCCAAAAACTCTGGGGTCGAGGATTAATAATATTTAAATTTTCATACTATTATAATATTTTCGTAAATTATGATTTGTAATAAATTAAACTGAAATATAGGTAAAATAAATAGTGTAACCGAATTGAGATATGTAAAATTTGATACAAAATTTTAAAATTGAGGATTTGTATAAAAATCATGATTATCGCCCAAAAACTCTGGGGTCGAGGATTAATAATATTTAAATTTTCATACTATTATAATATTTTCGTAAATTATGATTTGTTATAAATAAAACTGAAATATAGGTAAAAAAAATAGTGTAACCGAATTGTGAAATGTAAAATTTGATACAAAATTTTAAAATTGAGGATTTGTATAAAAAATCATGATTATCGCCCAAAAACTCTGGGGTCGAGGATTAATTATATTTAAATTTTCATACTATTATAATATTTTCGTAAATTATGATTTGTAATAAATTAAACTGAAATATAGGTAAAATAAATAGTGTAACCGAATTGAGATATGTAAAATTTGATACAAAATTTTAAAATTGAGGATTTGTATAAAAATCATGATTATCGCCCAAAAACTCTGGGGTCGAGGATTAATTATATTTAAATTTTCATACTATTATAATATTTTCGTAAATTATGATTTGTTATAAATAAAACTGAAATATAGGTAAAAAAAATAGTGTAACCGAATTGTAAAATGTAAAATTTGATACAAAATTTTAAAATTGAGGATTTGTATAAAAATCATGATTATCGCCCAAAAACTCTGGGGTCGAGGATTAATTATATTTAAATTTTCATACTATTATAATATTTTCGTAAATTATGATTTGTAATAAATTAAACTGAAATATAGGTAAAATAAATAGTGTAACCGAATTGAGATATGTAAAATTTGATACAAAATTTTAAAATTGAGGATTTGTATAAAAATCATTTATCGCCCAAAAACTCTGGGGTTGAGGATTAATAATATTTAAATTTTCATACTATTATAATATTTTCGTAAATTATGATTTGTAATAAATTAAACTGAAATATAGGTAAAATAAATAGTGTAACCAAATTGAGAAATGTAAAATTTGATACAAAATTTAAAAATTGAGGATTTGTATAAAAATCATGATTATCGCCCAAAAACTCTGGGGTCGAGGATTAATCATATTTAAATTATTATTTGCTTATAATGTATTTGGTTAATTGTGATTTATAATAAATTAAACTGAAAAATAGGAATAAAATAATAGTGTAATCGAATTTAGGGATGTTATATTTGACCCAAAATTGTATAATTGCCGATTTGTATAAAGTCATGATTATTGCCCAAAAACTCTGGGGTCGAGGATTAATAATATTTAAATTTTCATACTATTAAAATATTTTCGTAAATTATGATTTGTAATAAATTAAACTGAAATATAGGTAAAATAAATAGTGTAACCGAATTGAGAAATGTAAAATTTGATACAAAATTTTAAAATTGAGGATTCGTATAAAAATCATTATTATCGCCCAAAAACTCTGGGGTCGAGGATTAATAATATTTAAATTTTCATACTATTATAATATTTTCGTAAATTATGATTTGTAATAAATTTAACTGAAATATAGGTAAAATAAATAGTGTAACCGAATTGAGAAATCTTAAATTTGACCCAAAATTGTATAATTGCCGATTTGTATAAAAATCGAGATTATTGCCCAAAAACTCTGGGGTCGAGGATTAATAATATTTAAATTTTCATACTATTATAATATTATCGTAAATTGTGATTTATTATAAATTTAACTGAAAAATAGGAATAAAATAATAGTGTAATCGAATTTAGGGATGTTATATTTGATCCAAAATTGTATAATTGCCGATTTGTATAAAAATCATGATTTTTGCCCAAAAACTCTGGGGTCGAGGATTAATAATATTTAAATTTTCATACTATTATAATATTTTCGTAATTTATGTTTTGTAATAAATTTATCTGAAATATAGGTAAAATAAATAGTGTAACCGAATTGAGAAATGTTAAATTTGATACAAAATTTTAAAATTGAGGATTTGTATAAAAATCATGATTATCGCCCAAAAACTCTGGGGTCGAGGATTAATAATATTTAAATTTTCATACTATTATAATATTTTCGTAAATTATGATTTGTAATAAATTTAACTGAAATATAGGTAAAATAAATAGTGTAACCGAATTGAGAAATCTTAAATTTGATACAAAATTTTAAAATTGAGGATTTGTATAAAAATCATGATTATCGCCCAAAAACTCTGGGGTCGAGGATTAATAATATTTAAATTTTCATACTATTATAATATTTTCGTAAATTATGATTTGTAATAAATTTAACTGAAATATAGGTAAAATAAATAGTGTAACCGAATTGAGAAATGTAAAATTTGATACAAAATTTTAAAATTGAGGATTCGTATAAAAATCATGATTATCGCCCAAAAACTCTGGGGTCGAGGATTAATAATATTTAAATTTTCATACTATTATAATATTTTCGTAAATTATGATTTGTAATAAATTAAACTGAAATATAGGTAAAATAAATAGTGTAACCGAATTGAGATATGTAAAATTTGATACAAAATTTTAAAATTGAGGATTTGTATAAAAATCATGATTATCGCCCAAAAACTCTGGGGTCGAGGATTAATAATATTTAAATTTTCATACTATTATAATATTTTCGTAAATTATGATTTGTTATAAATAAAACTGAAATATAGGTAAAAAAAATAGTGTAACCGAATTGTGAAATGTAAAATTTGATACAAAATTTTAAAATTGAGGATTTGTATAAAAATCATGATTATCGCCCAAAAACTCTGGGGTCGAGGATTAATTATATTTAAATTTTCATACTATTATAATATTTTCGTAAATTATGATTTGTAATAAATTAAACTGAAATATAGGTAAAATAAATAGTGTAACCGAATTGAGATATGTAAAATTTGATACAAAATTTTAAAATTGAGGATTTGTATAAAAATCATGATTATCGCCCAAAAACTCTGGGGTCGAGGATTAATAATATTTAAATTTTCATACTATTATAATATTTTCGTAAATTATGATTTGTTATAAATAAAACTGAAATATAGGTAAAAAAAATAGTGTAACCGAATTGTAAAATGTAAAATTTGATACAAAATTTTAAAATTGAGGATTTGTATAAAAATCATGATTATCGCCCAAAAACTCTGGGGTCGAGGATTAATTATATTTAAATTTTCATACTATTATAATATTTTCGTAAATTATGATTTGTAATAAATTAAACTGAAATATAGGTAAAATAAATAGTGTAACCGAATTGAGATATGTAAAATTTGATACAAAATTTTAAAATTGAGGATTTGTATAAAAATCATGATTATCGCCCAAAAACTCTGGGGTTGAGGATTAATAATATTTAAATTTTCATACTATTATAATATTTTCGTAAATTATGATTTGTAATAAATTAAACTGAAATATAGGTAAAATAAATAGTGTAACCAAATTGAGAAATGTAAAATTTGATACAAAATTTAAAAATTGAGGATTTGTATAAAAATCATGATTATCGCCCAAAAACTCTGGGGTCGAGGATTAATCATATTTAAATTATTATTTGCTTATAATGTATTTGGTTAATTGTGATTTATAATAAATTAAACTGAAAAATAGGAATAAAATAATAGTGTAATCGAATTTAGGGATGTTATATTTGACCCAAAATTGTATAATTGCCGATTTGTATAAAGTCATGATTATTGCCCAAAAACTCTGGGGTCGAGGATTAATAATATTTAAATTTTCATACTATTAAAATATTTTCGTAAATTATGATTTGTAATAAATTAAACTGAAATATAGGTAAAATAAATAGTGTAACCGAATTGAGAAATGTAAAATTTGATACAAAATTTTAAAATTGAGGATTCGTATAAAAATCATTATTATCGCCCAAAAACTCTGGGGTCGAGGATTAATAATATTTAAATTTTCATACTATTATAATATTTTCGTAAATTATGATTTGTAATAAATTTAACTGAAATATAGGTAAAATAAATAGTGTAACCGAATTGAGAAATCTTAAATTTGACCCAAAATTGTATAATTGCCGATTTGTATAAAAATCGAGATTATTGCCCAAAAACTCTGGGGTCGAGGATTAATAATATTTAAATTTTCATACTATTATAATATTATCGTAAATTGTGATTTATTATAAATTTAACTGAAAAATAGGAATAAAATAATAGTGTTATCGAATTTAGGGATGTTATATTTGATCCAAAATAGTATAATTGCCGATTTGTATAAAAATCATGATTATCGCCTAAAAACTCTGGGGTCGAGGATTAATAATATTTAAATTTTCATACTATTATAATATTTTCGTAAATTATGATTTGTAATAAATTTAACTGAAATATAGGTAAAATAAATAGTGTAACCGAATTGAGAAATCTTAAATTTGATACAAAATTTTAAAATTGAGGATTTGTATAAAAATCATGATTATCGCCCAAAAACTCTGGGGTCGAGGATTAATAATATTTAAATTTTCATACTATTATAATATTTTCGTAAATTATGATTTGTAATAAATTTAACTGAAATATAGGTAAAATAAATAGTGTAACCGAATTGAGAAATGTAAAATTTGATACAAAATTTTAAAATTGAGGATTTGTATAAAAATCATGATTAAAGCCCAAAAACTCTGGGGTCGAGGATTAATAATATTTAAATTTTCATACTATTATAATATTTTCGTAAATTATGATTTGTTATAAATAAAACTGAAATATAGGTAAAAAAAATAGTGTAACCGAATTGAGAAATGTAAAATTTGATACAAAATTTTAAAATTGAGGATTTGTATAAAAATCATGATTATCGCCCAAAAACTCTGGGGTCGAGGATTAATAATATTTAAATTTTCATACTATTATAATACTTTCGTAAATTATGATTTGTAATAAATTAAACTGAAATATAGGTAAAATAAATAGTGTAACCGAATTGAGAAATGTAAAATTTGATACAAAATTTTAAAATTGAGGATTTGTATAAAAATCATAATTATTGCCCAAAAACTCTGGGGTCGAGGATTAATATTATTTAAATTTTCATACTATTATAATATTTTCGTAAATTATGATTTGTTATAAATAAAACTGAAAAATAGGAATAAAATAATAGTGTAATCGAATTTAGGGATGTTATATTTGACCCAAAATTGTATAATTGCCGATTTGTATAAAAATCATGATTATTGCCCATAAACTCTGGGGTCGAGGATTAATAATATTTAAATTTTCATACTATTATAATATTTTCGTAAATTATGATTTGTAATAAATTTAACTGAAATATAGGTAAAATAAATCTTGTAACCAAATTGAGAAATGTAAAATTTGATACAAAATTTTAAAATTGAGGATTTGTATAAAAATCATGATTAAAGCCCAAAAACACTGCGGTCGAGGATTAATCATATTTAACTTATTATTTGCTTATAATATATTTGGTTAATTGTGATTTATAATAAATTAAACTGAAAAATAGGAATAAAATAATAGTGTAATCGAATTAAGGGATGTTATATTTGATCCAAAATTGTATAATTGCCGATTTGTATAAAAATCATGATTATTGCCCAAAAATGCTGGGGTCGAGGATTAATCATATTTAACTTATTATTTGCTTATAATATATTTGGTTAATTGTGATTTATAATAAATTAAACTGAAAAATAGGAATAAAATAATAGTGTAATCGAATTTAGGGATGTTATATTTGATCCAAAATTGTATAATTGCCGATTTGTATAAAAATCATGATTTTTGCCCAAAAACTCTGGGGTCGAGGATTAATAATATTTAAATTTTCATACTATTATAATATTTTCGTAATTTATGTTTTGTAATAAATTTATCTGAAATATAGGTAAAATAAATAGTGTAACCGAATTGAGAAATGTTAAATTTGATACAAAATTTTAAAATTGAGGATTTGTATAAAAATCATGATTATCGCCCAAAAACTCTGGGGTCGAGGATTAATAATATTTAAATTTTCATACTATTATAATATTTTCGTAAATTATGATTTGTAATAAATTTAACTGAAATATAGGTAAAATAAATAGTGTAACCGAATTGAGAAATCTTAAATTTGATACAAAATTTTAAAATTGAGGATTTGTATAAAAATCATGATTATCGCCCAAAAACTCTGGGGTCGAGGATTAATAATATTTAAATTTTCATACTATTATAATATTTTCGTAAATTATGATTTGTAATAAATTTAACTGAAATATAGGTAAAATAATTAGTGTAACCGAATTGAGAAATGTAAAATTTGATACAAAATTTTAAAATTGAGGATTCGTATAAAAATCATGATTATCGCCCAAAAACTCTGGGGTCGAGGATTAATAATATTTAAATTTTCATACTATTATAATATTTTCGTAAATTATGATTTGTAATAAATTAAACTGAAATATAGGTAAAATAAATAGTGTAACCGAATTGAGATATGTAAAATTTGATACAAAATTTTAAAATTGAGGATTTGTATAAAAATCATGATTATCGCCCAAAAACTCTGGGGTCGAGGATTAATAATATTTAAATTTTCATACTATTATAATATTTTCGTAAATTATGATTTGTTATAAATAAAACTGAAATATAGGTAAAAAAAATAGTGTAACCGAATTGTGAAATGTAAAATTTGATACAAAATTTTAAAATTGAGGATTTGTATAAAAATCATGATTATCGCCCAAAAACTCTGGGGTCGAGGATTAATTATATTTAAATTTTCATACTATTATAATATTTTCGTAAATTATGATTTGTAATAAATTAAACTGAAATATAGGTAAAATAAATAGTGTAACCGAATTGAGATATGTAAAATTTGATACAAAATTTTAAAATTGAGGATTTGTATAAAAATCATGATTATCGCCCAAAAACTCTGGGGTCGAGGATTAATCATATTTAACTTATTATTTGCTTTTAATATATTTGGTTAATTGTGATTTATAATATATTAAACTGAAAAATAGGAATAAAATAATAGTGTTATCGAATTTAGGGATGTTATATTTGACCCAAAATTGTATAATTGCCGATTTGTATAAAAATCATGATTATCGCCCAAAAACTCTGGGGTCGAGGTTTAATTATATTTAAATTTTCATACTATTATAATATTTTCGTAAATTATGATTTGTAATAAATTAAACTGAAATATAGGTAAAATAAATAGTGTAACCGAATTGAGATATGTAAAATTTGATACAAAATTTTAAAATTGAGGATTTGTATAAAAATCATGATTATCGCCCAAAAACTCTGGGGTCGAGGATTAATAATATTTAAATTTTCATACTATTATAATATTTTCGTAAATTATGATTTGTTATAAATAAAACTGAAATATAGGTAAAAAAAATAGTGTAACCGAATTGTGAAATGTAAAATTTGATACAAAATTTTAAAATTGAGGATTTGTATAAAAATCATGATTATCGCCCAAAAACTCTGGGGTCGAGGATTAATTATATTTAAATTTTCATACTATTATAATATTTTCGTAAATTATGATTTGTAATAAATTAAACTGAAATATAGGTAAAATAAATAGTGTAACCGAATTGAGATATGTAAAATTTGATACAAAATTTTAAAATTGAGGATTTGTATAAAAATCATGATTATCGCCCAAAAACTCTGGGGTCGAGGATTAATCATATTTAACTTATTATTTGCTTTTAATATATTTGGTTAATTGTGATTTATAATATATTAAACTGAAAAATAGGAATAAAATAATAGTGTAATCGAATTTAGGGATGTTATATTTGACCCAAAATTGTATAATTGCCGATTTGTATAAAAATCATGATTATCGCCCAAAAACTCTGGGGTCGAGGTTTAATTATATTTAAATTTTCATACTATTATAATATTTTCGTAA
>JASXSY010003096.1:0-14697 GCA_034509805.1 Sipha maydis | reverse complement strand
TTTATTTTTAAACGAAAAATTTAGAAAAACCGAAAATTTAAATTGTCTATAAATAAGTCAAAATATGTCAAAATACTTTGAAATTTTAACCATGTATAGAAAACGTCAATATAAAGATTTAATGATAATTTCAAGTTGTTGCGGTTTTTCGTTTTTGAGTTAGGGCATTTTAAAAAAACCGATATCATTTGTCATTTTAGAATATTATACAATATATTAAATTTTACATGTAATTTTATGTCAATATTCGCCGCATTTTATACAATTTCGTAAATATTTAAATTTCAAACAGTCATACAATTTTTTCCTCTAATTCCGGAAGAAATTTTTTTAAAGATTTTTGAAGAGTAGCTTATAGATAACCTAGTGTTAAAATTTTGAACCTTAAGTATGTACAGAAAAAATTCTATGAATTTTTATGTACAAAATAACTTGCAAATTATCGTGATTTTTACACATTTTATACAAATTTGAGCTTTAAGGGCTTATAAAAAAAATTTGAGTGAATCGATCACCGATATTTTTTAGTTACGATAATTTTAACTTATTATAAACCTTGTATTAAATTTTCAAGAGTTTTCGGTCTGCCAATTAAATTTTATAGATGTTTAAAAACAAAAATTTTACAAAAATCGAAAATTTAAATTGTCTATAAATAAGTCAAAATATGTCAAAATATTTTGAAATCTTAACCATGTATAGAAAACGTCAATATAAAGATTTGGTGATAATTTCAAGTTGTTGTGGTTTTTCGTTTTTGAATTAGAGCATTTTAAAAAAACCGATATCTTTGTCAGTCTAGAATATTATACATTATATTATATTTTACATGTAATTTTATGTCAATATTCGCTGTTCAAACGCTTATAAAAAAAAATTGTGCCTATGGATTTTAATAATTTTTGAATGACTTTAAGAACTATTTCTGTGGAATCTTCTATTAAATTTTCAAGTATTTTGTACGAGCCAAATTTTTTTTATCACCGATTATAAAAAAAAAATGTAAAAAAATCGAATATTTTAAATGCCTATAAGTGGCTTAAAAATCAATATAATATTTTGAAAAAAATATGACATAAAGGAAATACCAATCTTAACAGCTGGTAGAAATTTTAAAAATCTGCGACTTATACTTTTTGAATTATAACAAATATTTAAAATCGTTTGAGAATAAATCACTATTTTATGCAATTTCGTAAATATTTAAATTTCAAACAGTCATAAAATTTTTTCCTCAAATTCCGGTAGAAATTTTTTTAAAGATTTTTGAAGAGTAGCTTATAGATAACTTAGTGTTAAAATTTTGAACCTAAAGTATGAACAGAAAAAATTTTATGAATTTTTATCTCCAAATAACTTGCAAATTATCGTTATTTTTACACATTTTATACAAATTTGAGCATTAAGGGCTTATAAAAAAAATTTGAGTTAACCGATCACCGATATTTTTTAGTTACGATAAGTTTAACTTATTATAAACCTAGTATTAAATTTTCAAGAGTTTTCGCTCAACCAATTAAATTTTATAGATGTTTAAAAACAAAAATTTTACAAAAATTGAAAATTTAAATTGTCTATAAATAAGTCAAAATATGTCAAAATACTTTGAAAACTTAACCATGTATAGAAAACGTCAATATAAAGATTTGGTGATAATTTCAAGTGGTTGCGGTTTTTCGTTTTTGAGTTAGAGCATTTTAAAAAAAAACGGTATCTTTGTCAGTCTAGAATATTATACATTATATTATATTTTACATGTAATTTTATGTCAATATTCGCTGTTCAAACGCTTATAAAAAAAAATTGTATCGCTATTTTATACAATTTCGTAAATATTTAAATTTCAAACAGTCATACAATTTTTTCCTCTAATTCCGGAAGAAATTTTTTTAAAGATTTTTGAAGAGTAGCTTATAGATAACCTAGTGTTAAAATTTTGAACCTTAAGTATGTACAGAAAAAATTCTATGAATTTTTATGTACAAAATAACTTGCAAATTATCGTGATTTTTACACATTTTATACAAATTTGAGCTTTAAGGGCTTATAAAAAAAATTTGAGTGAATCGATCACCGATATTTTTTAGTTACGATAATTTTAACTTATTATAAACCTTGTATTAAATTTTCAAGAGTTTTCGGTCTGCCAATTAAATTTTATAGATGTTTAAAAACAAAAATCGAAAATTTAAATTGTCTATAAATAAGTCAAAATATGTCAAAATATTTTGAAATCTTAACCATGTATAGAAAACGTCAATATAAAGATTTGGTGATAATTTCAAGTTGTTGTGGTTTTTCGTTTTTGAATTAGAGCATTTTAAAAAAACCGATATCTTTGTCAGTCTAGAATATTATACATTATATTATATTTTACATGTAATTTTATGTCAATATTCGCTGTTCAAACGCTTATAAAAAAAAATTGTGCCTATGGATTTTAATAATTTTTGAATGACTTTAAGAACTATTTCTGTGGAATCTTCTATTAAATTTTCAAGTATTTTGTACGAGCCAAATTTTTTTTATCACCGATTATAAAAAAAAAATGTAAAAAAATCGAATATTTTAAATGCCTATAAGTGGCTTAAAAATCAATATAATATTTTGAAAAAAATATGACATAAAGGAAATACCAATCTTAACAGCTGGTAGAAATTTTAAAAATCTGCGACTTATACTTTTTGAATTATAACAAATATTTAAAATCGTTTGAGAATAAATCACTATTTTATGCAATTTCGTAAATATTTAAATTTCAAACAGTCATAAAATTTTTTCCTCAAATTCCGGTAGAAATTTTTTTAAAGATTTTTGAAGAGTAGCTTATAGATAACTTAGTGTTAAAATTTTGAACCTAAAGTATGAACAGAAAAAATTTTATGAATTTTTATCTCCAAATAACTTGCAAATTATCGTTATTTTTACACATTTTATACAAATTTGAGCATTAAGGGCTTATAAAAAAAATTTGAGTTAACCGATCACCGATATTTTTTAGTTACGATAAGTTTAACTTATTATAAACCTAGTATTAAATTTTCAAGAGTTTTCGCTCAACCAATTAAATTTTATAGATGTTTAAAAACAAAAATTTTACAAAAATTGAAAATTTAAATTGTCTATAAATAAGTCAAAATATGTCAAAATACTTTGAAAACTTAACCATGTATAGAAAACGTCAATATAAAGATTTGGTGATAATTTCAAGTGGTTGCGGTTTTTCGTTTTTGAGTTAGAGCATTTTAAAAAAAAACGGTATCTTTGTCAGTCTAGAATATTATACATTATATTATATTTTACATGTAATTTTATGTCAATATTCGCTGTTCAAACGCTTATAAAAAAAAATTGTATCGCTATTTTATACAATTTCGTAAATATTTAAATTTCAAACAGTCATACAATTTTTTCCTCTAATTCCGGAAGAAATTTTTTTAAAGATTTTTGAAGAGTAGCTTATAGATAACCTAGTGTTAAAATTTTGAACCTTAAGTATGTACAGAAAAAATTCTATGAATTTTTATGTACAAAATAACTTGCAAATTATCGTGATTTTTACACATTTTATACAAATTTGAGCTTTAAGGGCTTATAAAAAAAATTTGAGTGAATCGATCACCGATATTTTTTAGTTACGATAATTTTAACTTATTATAAACCTTGTATTAAATTTTCAAGAGTTTTCGGTCTGCCAATTAAATTTTATAGATGTTTAAAAACAAAAATTTTACAAAAATCGAAAATTTAAATTGTCTATAAATAAGTCAAAATATGTCAAAATATTTTGAAATCTTAACCATGTATAGAAAACGTCAATATAAAGATTTGGTGATAATTTCAAGTTGTTGTGGTTTTTCGTTTTTGAATTAGAGCATTTTAAAAAAACCGATATCTTTGTCAGTCTAGAATATTATACATTATATTATATTTTACATGTAATTTTATGTCAATATTCGCTGTTCAAACGCTTATAAAAAAAAATTGTGCCTATGGATTTTAATAATTTTTGAATGACTTTAAGAACTATTTCTGTGGAATCTTCTATTAAATTTTCAAGTATTTTGTACGAGCCAAATTTTTTTTATCACCGATTATAAAAAAAAAATGTAAAAAAATCGAATATTTTAAATGCCTATAAGTGGCTTAAAAATCAATATAATATTTTGAAAAAAATATGACATAAAGGAAATACCAATCTTAACAGCTGGTAGAAATTTTAAAAATCTGCGACTTATACTTTTTGAATTATAACAAATATTTAAAATCGTTTGAGAATAAATCACTATTTTATGCAATTTCGTAAATATTTAAATTTCAAACAGTCATAAAATTTTTTCCTCAAATTCCGGTAGAAATTTTTTTAAAGATTTTTGAAGAGTAGCTTATAGATAACTTAGTGTTAAAATTTTGAACCTAAAGTATGAACAGAAAAAATTTTATGAATTTTTATCTCCAAATAACTTGCAAATTATCGTTATTTTTACACATTTTATACAAATTTGAGCATTAAGGGCTTATAAAAAAAATTTGAGTTAACCGATCACCGATATTTTTTAGTTACGATAAGTTTAACTTATTATAAACCTAGTATTAAATTTTCAAGAGTTTTCGCTCAACCAATTAAATTTTATAGATGTTTAAAAACAAAAATTTTACAAAAATTGAAAATTTAAATTGTCTATAAATAAGTCAAAATATGTCAAAATACTTTGAAAACTTAACCATGTATAGAAAACGTCAATATAAAGATTTGGTGATAATTTCAAGTGGTTGCGGTTTTTCGTTTTTGAGTTAGAGCATTTTAAAAAAAAACGGTATCTTTGTCAGTCTAGAATATTATACATTATATTATATTTTACATGTAATTTTATGTCAATATTCGCTGTTCAAACGCTTATAAAAAAAAATTGTATCGCTATTTTATACAATTTCGTAAATATTTAAATTTCAAACAGTCATACAATTTTTTCCTCTAATTCCGGAAGAAATTTTTTTAAAGATTTTTGAAGAGTAGCTTATAGATAACCTAGTGTTAAAATTTTGAACCTTAAGTATGTACAGAAAAAATTCTATGAATTTTTATGTACAAAATAACTTGCAAATTATCGTGATTTTTACACATTTTATACAAATTTGAGCTTTAAGGGCTTATAAAAAAAATTTGAGTGAATCGATCACCGATATTTTTTAGTTACGATAATTTTAACTTATTATAAACCTTGTATTAAATTTTCAAGAGTTTTCGGTCTGCCAATTAAATTTTATAGATGTTTAAAAACAAAAATTTTACAAAAATCGAAAATTTAAATTGTCTATAAATAAGTCAAAATATGTCAAAATATTTTGAAATCTTAACCATGTATAGAAAACGTCAATATAAAGATTTGGTGATAATTTCAAGTTGTTGTGGTTTTTCGTTTTTGAATTAGAGCATTTTAAAAAAACCGATATCTTTGTCAGTCTAGAATATTATACATTATATTATATTTTACATGTAATTTTATGTCAATATTCGCTGTTCAAACGCTTATAAAAAAAAATTGTGCCTATGGATTTTAATAATTTTTGAATGACTTTAAGAACTATTTCTGTGGAATCTTCTATTAAATTTTCAAGTATTTTGTACGAGCCAAATTTTTTTTATCACCGATTATAAAAAAAAAATGTAAAAAAATCGAATATTTTAAATGCCTATAAGTGGCTTAAAAATCAATATAATATTTTGAAAAAAATATGACATAAAGGAAATACCAATCTTAACAGCTGGTAGAAATTTTAAAAATCTGCGACTTATACTTTTTGAATTATAACAAATATTTAAAATCGTTTGAGAATAAATCACTATTTTATGCAATTTCGTAAATATTTAAATTTCAAACAGTCATAAAATTTTTTCCTCAAATTCCGGTAGAAATTTTTTTAAAGATTTTTGAAGAGTAGCTTATAGATAACTTAGTGTTAAAATTTTGAACCTAAAGTATGAACAGAAAAAATTTTATGAATTTTTATCTCCAAATAACTTGCAAATTATCGTTATTTTTACACATTTTATACAAATTTGAGCATTAAGGGCTTATAAAAAAAATTTGAGTTAACCGATCACCGATATTTTTTAGTTACGATAAGTTTAACTTATTATAAACCTAGTATTAAATTTTCAAGAGTTTTCGCTCAACCAATTAAATTTTATAGATGTTTAAAAACAAAAATTTTACAAAAATTGAAAATTTAAATTGTCTATAAATAAGTCAAAATATGTCAAAATACTTTGAAAACTTAACCATGTATAGAAAACGTCAATATAAAGATTTGGTGATAATTTCAAGTGGTTGCGGTTTTTCGTTTTTGAGTTAGAGCATTTTAAAAAAAAACGGTATCTTTGTCAGTCTAGAATATTATACATTATATTATATTTTACATGTAATTTTATGTCAATATTCGCTGTTCAAACGCTTATAAAAAAAAATTGTATCGCTATTTTATACAATTTCGTAAATATTTAAATTTCAAACAGTCATACAATTTTTTCCTCTAATTCCGGAAGAAATTTTTTTAAAGATTTTTGAAGAGTAGCTTATAGATAACCTAGTGTTAAAATTTTGAACCTTAAGTATGTACAGAAAAAATTCTATGAATTTTTATGTACAAAATAACTTGCAAATTATCGTGATTTTTACACATTTTATACAAATTTGAGCTTTAAGGGCTTATAAAAAAAATTTGAGTGAATCGATCACCGATATTTTTTAGTTACGATAATTTTAACTTATTATAAACCTTGTATTAAATTTTCAAGAGTTTTCGGTCTGCCAATTAAATTTTATAGATGTTTAAAAACAAAAATCGAAAATTTAAATTGTCTATAAATAAGTCAAAATATGTCAAAATATTTTGAAATCTTAACCATGTATAGAAAACGTCAATATAAAGATTTGGTGATAATTTCAAGTTGTTGTGGTTTTTCGTTTTTGAATTAGAGCATTTTAAAAAAACCGATATCTTTGTCAGTCTAGAATATTATACATTATATTATATTTTACATGTAATTTTATGTCAATATTCGCTGTTCAAACGCTTATAAAAAAAAATTGTGCCTATGGATTTTAATAATTTTTGAATGACTTTAAGAACTATTTCTGTGGAATCTTCTATTAAATTTTCAAGTATTTTGTACGAGCCAAATTTTTTTTATCACCGATTATAAAAAAAAAATGTAAAAAAATCGAATATTTTAAATGCCTATAAGTGGCTTAAAAATCAATATAATATTTTGAAAAAAATATGACATAAAGGAAATACCAATCTTAACAGCTGGTAGAAATTTTAAAAATCTGCGACTTATACTTTTTGAATTATAACAAATATTTAAAATCGTTTGAGAATAAATCACTATTTTATGCAATTTCGTAAATATTTAAATTTCAAACAGTCATAAAATTTTTTCCTCAAATTCCGGTAGAAATTTTTTTAAAGATTTTTGAAGAGTAGCTTATAGATAACTTAGTGTTAAAATTTTGAACCTAAAGTATGAACAGAAAAAATTTTATGAATTTTTATCTCCAAATAACTTGCAAATTATCGTTATTTTTACACATTTTATACAAATTTGAGCATTAAGGGCTTATAAAAAAAATTTGAGTTAACCGATCACCGATATTTTTTAGTTACGATAAGTTTAACTTATTATAAACCTAGTATTAAATTTTCAAGAGTTTTCGCTCAACCAATTAAATTTTATAGATGTTTAAAAACAAAAATTTTACAAAAATTGAAAATTTAAATTGTCTATAAATAAGTCAAAATATGTCAAAATACTTTGAAAACTTAACCATGTATAGAAAACGTCAATATAAAGATTTGGTGATAATTTCAAGTGGTTGCGGTTTTTCGTTTTTGAGTTAGAGCATTTTAAAAAAAAACGGTATCTTTGTCAGTCTAGAATATTATACATTATATTATATTTTACATGTAATTTTATGTCAATATTCGCTGTTCAAACGCTTATAAAAAAAAATTGTATCGCTATTTTATACAATTTCGTAAATATTTAAATTTCAAACAGTCATACAATTTTTTCCTCTAATTCCGGAAGAAATTTTTTTAAAGATTTTTGAAGAGTAGCTTATAGATAACCTAGTGTTAAAATTTTGAACCTTAAGTATGTACAGAAAAAATTCTATGAATTTTTATGTACAAAATAACTTGCAAATTATCGTGATTTTTACACATTTTATACAAATTTGAGCTTTAAGGGCTTATAAAAAAAATTTGAGTGAATCGATCACCGATATTTTTTAGTTACGATAATTTTAACTTATTATAAACCTTGTATTAAATTTTCAAGAGTTTTCGGTCTGCCAATTAAATTTTATAGATGTTTAAAAACAAAAATTTTACAAAAATCGAAAATTTAAATTGTCTATAAATAAGTCAAAATATGTCAAAATATTTTGAAATCTTAACCATGTATAGAAAACGTCAATATAAAGATTTGGTGATAATTTCAAGTTGTTGTGGTTTTTCGTTTTTGAATTAGAGCATTTTAAAAAAACCGATATCTTTGTCAGTCTAGAATATTATACATTATATTATATTTTACATGTAATTTTATGTCAATATTCGCTGTTCAAACGCTTATAAAAAAAAATTGTGCCTATGGATTTTAATAATTTTTGAATGACTTTAAGAACTATTTCTGTGGAATCTTCTATTAAATTTTCAAGTATTTTGTACGAGCCAAATTTTTTTTATCACCGATTATAAAAAAAAAATGTAAAAAAATCGAATATTTTAAATGCCTATAAGTGGCTTAAAAATCAATATAATATTTTGAAAAAAATATGACATAAAGGAAATACCAATCTTAACAGCTGGTAGAAATTTTAAAAATCTGCGACTTATACTTTTTGAATTATAACAAATATTTAAAATCGTTTGAGAATAAATCACTATTTTATGCAATTTCGTAAATATTTAAATTTCAAACAGTCATAAAATTTTTTCCTCAAATTCCGGTAGAAATTTTTTTAAAGATTTTTGAAGAGTAGCTTATAGATAACTTAGTGTTAAAATTTTGAACCTAAAGTATGAACAGAAAAAATTTTATGAATTTTTATCTCCAAATAACTTGCAAATTATCGTTATTTTTACACATTTTATACAAATTTGAGCATTAAGGGCTTATAAAAAAAATTTGAGTTAACCGATCACCGATATTTTTTAGTTACGATAAGTTTAACTTATTATAAACCTAGTATTAAATTTTCAAGAGTTTTCGCTCAACCAATTAAATTTTATAGATGTTTAAAAACAAAAATTTTACAAAAATTGAAAATTTAAATTGTCTATAAATAAGTCAAAATATGTCAAAATACTTTGAAAACTTAACCATGTATAGAAAACGTCAATATAAAGATTTGGTGATAATTTCAAGTGGTTGCGGTTTTTCGTTTTTGAGTTAGAGCATTTTAAAAAAAAACGGTATCTTTGTCAGTCTAGAATATTATACATTATATTATATTTTACATGTAATTTTATGTCAATATTCGCTGTTCAAACGCTTATAAAAAAAAATTGTATCGCTATTTTATACAATTTCGTAAATATTTAAATTTCAAACAGTCATACAATTTTTTCCTCTAATTCCGGAAGAAATTTTTTTAAAGATTTTTGAAGAGTAGCTTATAGATAACCTAGTGTTAAAATTTTGAACCTTAAGTATGTACAGAAAAAATTCTATGAATTTTTATGTACAAAATAACTTGCAAATTATCGTGATTTTTACACATTTTATACAAATTCCCACATAGCATTTTCTAATGTTTAAATTTGTATAAACATTGAGATTGAATTGAATTTTAAAGGTTCTAAAAATAAGATTTAATAAAACTAGGTGGAATATTTGATTTTAAACATTTAAAATGGAATATTTTTCAATGTTACATAAATATTTAATTTAGTATAAATTATAAATATTGAAAAGTTAATTTTTATTAAATGCTCAATAAACGTACAATGACTAACATTAAAATAGAATATAATAAATAATGATTATTAAGCCTAACTCTATAAATATTTATAGTAGGTTACCAAGTTAAGACTGTATATACATCAAACAAAAATTGTGCTTTAAATGCATCTAATAAATACATTTATTTATTTATTTTATATTACCTTCAATTTATATAAAGACCCCATATCATTATTACGAAGTATTTAAATTAATTAAAATGTATAATAAAAATAGAAATTTCATAAAATGTACACATAATTACAAATTAATTATAATTTTATTGTTCTGTGTAATATTTTATTAAAATATAATAAAAAATAATAAAAATTAGTAAGAAATCTTAAATTACACATATAAAATAAATCTTCCTAATATATATAGACAGTAAAAAATATTATAAAAAAAAAAATACAATATTTTAGTTGTACACTATGAATACAGTTAAAATAAAAACTTAAATTAAAACATTTATGGAATAACTTATTCTAGTCATTTAACTTAATTATGATGAGTATAAGATCACATATTTCATAATAGAATTTAGAATAAATATTAATTTATAAATTATAATACTATCAAGTAAACTTAAAGTAATGATGTTCAGAAACTTTACAATTTATTTTAATGTGTGAATTAGTGAAAATGCAATTGTTTTATTATTTAATTTTAAAACCATACATTTATTATTAATATTTTCAACAGGCCAGCTATTTAAAACATTGCTCAAATTATCAACTAATGAGATACCTAGTTTTATGCTATCAATAAGTTTTTTATAAAAAGGTAACTTAGTTAAAAAACTATACCCCAAGATAAATACTTTGTCCTTGGTTTTATATATATTAATTATTTTAACAATACTACCGTCAATTGTTTGTACAAATGAATCACTTTCATGATTTATTTTAATTTCAAAATGATTAAAAATCATTGTTTTATATTGAATACCTGAAAACGGAATGAGTTCTTCAATTAAAGGTCCATCGGTGTGATTATTTTTAAATGTGAACGAATTATTGCAATTATTTCTATTTACGACAGATTTCAATCTATAAGCAGTGCGTTCATTGTACCGTTTTACCGCTTGTTGTAATGGTTGATGGCTTTTTCTTATATATTTTTTGAGGACCATCATATGGTTTTCAAAGGGGAATGCGCTACAATTGTCTAAAGGACCGAAACGAATATAGTCATCACTAATGTGTTGTAATGCGTGCACGTTATGAGAAATCCATTCGTTTCCATAAATAGTTGCAAAATCTTTAACAAAAAAATGCAATAACTGTTTACTGAAATCTACAAGACGAGGTTTGCAGTTAGGTCTAAGTAGGATGGACATGGCAGCGTGTAGACACAAAAAATGTAAATAACATTTTTCATTGATAATACTTTTTAGCACTACAGGACCTAAATAAAGCAAAAAAGTTCGGAATTCTGTTGCCTTCCACCTACAAACTTGATCAATACCTCGTGGTTTTCGTTGAAAATCGTTAGTTACATTACTTTTAAGTGACAATAAATAATTACTGAGCATTTTACTTTTGAAGCTATTTAACCGGTTATTCAATGGTCCTTTAAGCCATAAATTTATCAGTTTTTTTACTACACCTAAACACACCAAGTGCATATAATCGAGGGAAAAATCGTTTATAATATTTATATCAGGAATATTAGTGAGAATAGACAAAGTAGGACCCATGTGATACTCTTCTTGTTCTTTAATTACAAAACTATCATGTGTTCTATTACGGCAATTTATTTCTGGAAAACACACACGTCTGTTTAAAAATTCACCTTCAGTAAAACATCGGGAACATGAAAAAAATCCACTGTGTCCCTTTGTTTTTAAAATAAACGATTTGGCCGGCACATCACAGCAGAATACATCTAGCATAACTTTTTTTTTTATTAATACTCCCGATTGATTTTTTATATCGATTCCGGAACTTATTAATTCTATAATTTCATTATAAAAATCATTTAAAAAATCATTACTATCACTTGGCTTGTCATTTCCCCAATAAATCCCAATGGGAAATACAGCGTTATGGTATGGTCTAACATAACATAAAATTGGCCAAAATGTACTTTTAGAACTCTTGGTTAAAGGTAATCCGTCTATACCTATAACTAATTTTAATTCACTTTGATCGTCTTCGACGTAATGATTTTTAATCCCATTATAAATACCGAAATGATAATATTTACCAGGTGAAATACTTTTTAATGCTATAGCAGTTTTATTTGAAATGTCAGTTTTTAGTAATGTTCGACCATCAGTAGGTATTGTGTGATCGTAACAAGAATTTATAATTTTCAATAAAGCAGAAGTTGCAGTTAGTGTAATGTTATGTTGTATTACCCACTGTGCCAATTTAATATGAGGTGAATTATCGATATCACC
Source organism: Sipha maydis (assembly GCA_034509805.1). Classification (NCBI taxonomy): domain Eukaryota; kingdom Metazoa; phylum Arthropoda; class Insecta; order Hemiptera; family Aphididae; genus Sipha; species Sipha maydis. Next base: position 2,278 of record JASXSY010003096.1, on the reverse strand, counting down.
GGTAAAAATATCTTCAACTGTACATTCAGAACTATAATCGGTCGTAATTGTACTATTTACTTCAAGTGAACAATCTGAATCTTCTTTAATTTAACATGTAAAAGAAATAAGAATAAATAAAAATTAATTAATTAAATTTAAGTTTACGTCGTCTAACAAAGTAGTTCTTAACCATAGGGTCGCGACCCAATTTTGGGTCGCCAATAATGTTAAATGGTTCGATTATTTTTTGTCCCCCCCATTGAATATTATTTATAAAAAGGTTACATGAAAAATTAGGTAAATATCTTGGGTCGCCACTACACAAAGGTTGAGAACCGCTAACACACTAGCCACAACTAGTGTTTGAAGTATGATAACTACATGGTGAAATATTTCACAAAATCGTGAAACATTGTATTTTTTTTAAAAACAAATTATAACAATTATTACTTATCAATTATTAATAGTACAGACGTACAGTCCATGAGTTCTTGGTATAATCATTGATATTAACAATATTAAAGCAATGAGTGCCGTGGTTGACATATTATACTATTTATACTATATTAGGGTCTTGTTTTCGGCTGTTTATAGCAAAAATTGGTTTTTTTCCCAGGAATGGCTTATCGTCGACGACGATGCAAGGATAGTTATATTATTGTGAATTGAGACTAAAATTTAGTCTAATATATTTAATATATTATATAAGTATAATATTTATTAACACTGTTGACAGTCAATAATTTATTTTCACAAACATAATCTTAACGTTGTAAAGTTTATAATATAAACTTATAACTAATATATAGTTTCTAACTAGAAAAATAGGCATGGTTTATTATCATAAAATTATTATTATTACGGTGAATAGATAGGTATGAATAGGTAATGGGTAATTAGTGATTGGTTTCAGTAGTATAAAATTATAAAAGTAAATTATGACAACTATATACATAAAATAAAACTTATTTAAAAAAAACAAAATTTATTAATATACTGAAATATTTCTGTCTGTCTGATTACTGACTGTCTACATTACGTACATCATCTCGGATTGGCGGCCTTCGATGTCGATCAGTTTATTTTTAGTACCTGCTATTTCGGGAGGGGGGGGGTTAAACCCCCAAAACCCCCCTGCGTTCGCCCCTGATTGGTACTACTGATTAGAATGATTACAAAATGTATAGCGTATATGGATAAGGACCATTTTGGCACCTGCATCCCGGGCCTTTTCATCCCAGTCAGCCACTAGCGGTGTATACGATGTACTTGCTATCTAGATCATAAAGAATCATTAAGGATATAAATAAACTATATTAATCTACAATATACTATGGTTTGATACTATGATACTATTATTGATATTTTTTCCAATTTTAAAAATAGACGACTTGAATTTGTATTGTAAAAATTGTTGTTTTTACAGTTTTTTTTTTTTTATAACTTGTCCCCCCCCCCCTAACCAAGGCTCTGGAGCCACCTCTGGTGTGAATGTGTTGTAGTTGTGCGCAAACGAGTAGTCGATCTTCAGGTAAAAAATTTTGAATGTGCGTAAACGAGTTGCAGCGCGTTTTAACACATTACACGCAATTAATAATTAATATTTAAATATACCTATTTTATTATTTAATATTTATTATCATTTTTTTAGTAATGTTACGAACCCTGATTTTTTAGGTCAAACCGAACGTACAAAACGGAGTTCGTAACATCTCTACAATTTTTTTTAATTAAAATACCTTCGTGTAACGTATCTGGTTTTTGAACAACTGGAATAATATCAATAATATCGCGAGTGCTATGCAATGGTTCTATGCTTTCTAATTCATATTCCATTGCATTTATAGCACTTATCTCTGCTAGCTCATTTTGAATACGTCTCCGCTTCGTAGATGTGCTTCGTATCTGTGAATTACTCATGTTTTACATATAAATTATAAAATTATTTAATAACAAATATAACTTGGGTAAATAATTAATACTTATAAGTTATGTCATAAAGCATAATATACATTTTAATCTATGGTACGTTCAATTACGTTCATAGGCATTAACATGAGTGACACTGGTCCGTGCGCGGTAGCCCCCGTCTTCCGCCAGCCATAAACCGGCTATAATTATCTATTAGTAAAATATTAATAATATTAATACTGTATATACCAGGTACTCGCATAACGTTTTTCCCCAAACAGACGGTCGACGGTTATAATATATTATTATATAGATAGTGATAACATATGTCAATAATAATTTGGGTATTATTATTATTTCTAATTCCTGATATTCACGTACACAC
>JASXSY010003095.1:0-17160 GCA_034509805.1 Sipha maydis | reverse complement strand
GTCGTAGATGTCTATTAGTATCTATGTAAAATATGTCGAATGTAAGCGATTACCTATGTAAATGCGCATTTTTGATGATCGGCTGTTCGTCACGTTATTATTTACTTTGATTATTTTAACACGGTGTGTTAGAATTATATTTAAAAATCTCAAATGGTACATCGCCTTAATCGCTCTTTTTTTACTGAACTCTATTTTAATAGAAATTTCTTTATTTGTATTGATTTAATTTTAATTTAAAAATGAAAGGGTGTTAGACCTCATTGAGTACTACAAAAATAAACCTGTACTATTATTCCCAAAGGACTCAACATATTACAATACATTTGCAAAATCCGATACATGAGAAGAGTGGGTCACAAAAATAAAAACGACATCAGATTAATGTACCTAGGAAACAAATTGTTGACCCTACTGCACTTATTCATGATAAATATGTAGAGCTCATTAGTACATATCCCAGGAGTCTTATCATCTTATCATCGTTCGGGCTGTTGATAGATCTTTGAAATTTATAAAATTACATTAAAATTAAATATAAATAAATATAAAAATTAAATCTTGGTTATTGTGTTTCAACATCGCGAAAAATTTGTGCGACGACTAATGAAAACAATTTAATGTTTTTTGCGATTAACTATAACATGTTTATTTATTTTTTATACCGAAAAATCGATTTGTTCAACTTGCCGTGGGAAAACTAAAGTTATTGCCTGTGGAAATATTGATGGTTACCTACTACAAAACTCGAGTAAATGTTATGATAAAGATTGATATAAACAATGATGTACGAACAAGTATTTGATAAATCATTGGTTTTAAGTTTTCTGAGTGTAAATATTTTTAAAAACTATTCGTATATACACCTTAAAAAGAAATATCACATTTAATTTCAGATTTATATACATATATTAAATTAACTTATTAGAACATTTGAAAAATGTATTTTTCGACCTTCATGACAGCTTTATACCGTCAATAATAAATATTTCAAAACAATCCGGAGCGCGGCGTGTTATTAAGTAAGTGCACTATGGTAGAAAGGTATATCTAGTTGTTTTTGTGACCTTTGTCACGAAAAAGCAAAATAAAATACGCAGTGGTGAATAGTTTTTATTCGAGATCGGGAAAAAAACGTGACTGTAAAACAATTTCAGTAGACGTAAAAGCACTCATCGTCTACCAGGTATACACGCACACTGCAGGGCTTGAAAAGTTCCTTTTTAAAATTAAATTAGTGTTCTGTTCATCATACAATATTGAAATTACATTCGGTTTCTCTGCTGTGGTTGAAGAAATTAATTAGTATATTTTTTGCGCCCTATAAAAGACTAATTTTTGTTTACAGAAAAAAATATCATATGAATGAAAATTCAAAGAATATACATGTATTAGGAATATTATTTTCTTTGTAATCATTTTTAAATGAATACTTAATTTGTTTTATTTTGATACCTAAACATTTTTAATTATTTTATTCATTTATAAATATTAACTGTACAATATATTTAAAGTATTTACAAAAATTCATTGACATCAAATCAAAAAATCGACATATTCATTTTAAATATGAACCTCAAAAATAAAACAAAAATTATTACTATTATTATTTCTTAATAATTATCATTGTGTATTTTTTCAAAATTAGATGAAATTCCGGTTTTGTTTTTTATTTTAAAATATATATATATATGTATTATAATATTTTAACTTAGAAAGCACATTACAGTCAACTAATATAAATTAAATTACCATCTGGGTAGCTAAAAGTCACAATAATAACTATTACTGGAAGCCAAGGGTATTAAAGATGAAACTGTGAAACAAAATGTATATAAATACCACCATTATGCTTGTCGAGCTTCTAACAAACTTCACATATCAAAGTACCTCGACGATTGAACTTGCGATAGAAAAAAATTGAAATACATTTTTATGTTAATTACATAAATATTTCATACATAGAATCTAATAACAATTTAAACAATTTAGTATCCAATCAATCACTATAAAATGCCAACATATTTTAAATAGTAACACTGATAACCACTTATATAATTTTTATATAATGATTAGGTAATTGCAATATTGTCTTCTCAAAATAGTCATTGTTTATAATGACTACAGTCATTATTCCTAATGAATAGAGTACGAATATTAAAGGAATTTGGTTTTTTTTTCTATTGCTATAAAACGAGCTATGTTAGCTACAAATTTGGTTTATACTACTTAGAATAAAATTAAAATGAAATTTTATTTTGCTTTTTTTTCGTTTTTTGTATATTAATGCTTTATGGGGTATTTTATATACTTTTTTTTTTTGCTTTTAAGTTACAGTTTTTCAAAATATATTCTAAATATATTTGAAATGTTAATATATATTTTTATACTATATAATATGTTTCAAATCTTGTTCAATAATTTCTTGACGGCTTTTCCCCGTGTGTTCAGTTTGTCACGTAGTAACAGTATGGTACATACTAAATTAATTTATTTTAAAACGACAATAAGCATAAAAATGTGCTCTCAATCTTAGAAATTATCCATTCAGAATTACAGTTTACTTTTCGTTATAACATCAGATTGTCATTTACAAAATATCGAGAATTATTAATTTTTTTTTAAAAAAACCCATTTTTATTGCTTTTTCTAAGCTTTTTCGGAAGATTTATACAGCTTTATTTCTTTTCATTTTTTATGTGATTTTCTTTAGTTTTTTATTGCTTTAAAATCCGTACTCTATACATATTTAGTATAAATATTTGTAAAACTATATATTTTTAGTAAATTTTGATAAATGCAATGGTACTCTATTGTAAAATGCTAAATTTATTCTTTTGAATAACTATTATACACCATATATCATGTAAATTTTGACAAACCTATATTACCTATACCACATACACATGTGTATATTCGTACAATAAATATATTGTTAATAATTTTAATTGCCTTATTATTTGTATTAAAAAATTAATAAATTAATAATGAACAACTATTGATATTATCGATAAATATACATGCTCATGTATTTATAAACATTATAATATAATTATAATAATAATATAATAATACCCAGTATATTAGGGTAGTCATAGAATATGAAAAAAAGTGAAAAAAAAAATGTTGGTTAAGTTTTGTTCAGATATCCCAATCCCTTCACCTGTCTCAAGAGGGTTGAAAATAATCAAACGCTAGGTCCTACGTGATGCGTTGAACGCGAACGAATTCACGTAGACTGTATTCGCATCTCGCATTCGTGTCCTAAGTGAATACGAATTTGCGACTGACCATACTCCGATATTTTTTGTTTGTTGATGTGCAGTGTGTTTTGAAGTAAGTTGCGCATTGGTTGTATACTTTGTGTGGTATACTTTACACGTTTATGTCATGTATAACAGTTTTGTAAACATTTATAATTTTATATTTTTAATACCATTTTCAAAATATGTATTAAATAAAAAAGTATTTCATAACTTATTTGATTTTATATACATTCAAATGTATAGGTATTTTTGCGTTTTTCCATACTATTCAATTTAATTACATCAAATGAAAAAAGAGCGTTTAAAAAGGGCATGTATATTATTGGAACCGTAAAAAACTTAAAAAAGTATATGAAATAAATATTTTATAGGCATAAATGTATGAACTTGTTCTGAGATGTAATTTCGAAAAAAATCTACTGCAGGTCCAACCATTCCATATATATTTAAATATTTTCAAGATAATTGGAAAAATATAAGAACGGGCAATTTCAACTTCGGTATAAAAGATCAAAATGTATTTAATTACTTATTAAACATTAAAGATCAAATTCTTTAATCTGCACTAAATATCTCCAAAGAAAAGGAGTTTAAAAAAAAACTACTGTGAGCTACTGAAACTTTTTATGATTTTTCTCAGTGGAATTCCTATTAGAGGAATATAATTTCAGATATCAGAAGCTTTCCACTATACTCGATGAATGGCCAAGGCAATATATGGTATCCAAATTTTAATTTTTCTAAAATAGTTCTAAATGCTGCCTGCATAAGAAAACGCATGTCGAGATACATGTATTTTTATTATTTTGTTATTATTCAATGATGGTTTCATTCTCATATTGCTATAAAAGCATCGTATCAAGATTTATTATTTATAGTCTTATTGATTATAAACATATTAATGATACAAGTTCAAGTTGTGCAGTATAAAACTTACCGACCAATTGTGGTATCTTAGTTATTGAAACAACAGCCTTTGCGTTTTTTAATTCAAACGTACCAGGAGAAGTCAAAAGAAAAAATGGTAAAATCCCTTTAAAATATTAATGATTTAAGTTAAAATTCTTAAAAGCGGTATATTATTTCATCGAAGAATGCATATTATATGAACATAACTGCATTGTGGCATTAAATTGGTTGTTGACTTCAATAAAATCCTAACACAAAATGAAGATCAAAAACCGTTTTTAATGCTAACTATACGAGTATATGATTGTCATAAACGATTTTCTGATGCCAAGCGAAAAACACTAGTGAAAGAATGCGGATCAATTTTACATTTCAATAATATAATTCACGAAATTTAAGATTGAATAAATATATATATGATATTTTTATATAAAGCGCAGTGCAAAAAATATCCCATAACCCGAAAAACCTAGGAGCATAGAGCTTAGGTATGTACAGTGTTTGCTGACCCTGCAGCACGCTTATTCCCTTATATACGAACACAATGCGGTACAAAGAAAAATAATAATATTCGATTGCCGGGAAAAGGAAAAAAAAAACGGGGTAAGCCTCGTCCGGTATATACGTCATGTATACACACTATACACAATATGTATATAGTCGAATAACGTCGTCGTTGCCGTCCAATAACGTTGAGAGAACCAGCCGCAGCTGACGTCTGCACATCTCTAACCCTCTTTCTCTTATCTTATATAATATATAAGTGTACACGTACACGTTCAACTTACCGTGTACTTACCGTCTAGTGTATTAGTCTAGGGTTAGTCCTTACCCGCGGTTTCTTCGTTTTTTCTTGAACGTTGAAAGAGAAATACACCGTACTCGACCACTATTTTTTCTCCTAAGATATTAAACCGATAACGTAACAATCCTACATCGGAGCTCCGGAGTTCATCTCAAAAATATGATTTTTAGCAGCCCCAGGTCCTACAGGGTTTTATTCGATAGTACCGTATGTGTTCATAAGCATATTGAACCTTCGCGTATATTTACCGGTCTTAAATGTAAAATAATTCGTATACATAATATTATATACGTAACAATCACAATGCGAACGACGGACCCATATGTGCAATGTATAATGTGTATTATATACGCATCCTCAATATGTATTCAAACCCTAATTGAATACGACCGATGCGACGGCGACGCAAGGACCGCAGGTCGTTTTGAAAAGACACGCGCGCCGCGTGTACACCCGCCCGCCGAGGCCGTAAATCATACAGGACCTCTCCTGCAGCGACCGTATCGTTATACATTATTGTAGCATTATATATATATATTTACGTCCAACTTGTTATGCATGTATACATACTCGAACCCCTTCGTCTGCATTTATAGGTGTATGTATATACATATGTAAATATATATACCTATATATTATTTTTGTAAGGAAAATGCTACGAAGATTATTTACCGAGCATGACATTTCGGTGGTTTAGAGACAAGGAATTTAAAATTGTTCAGTACAATATTTTAAATGAATACGCGATTTGAAAAATTAAATGCCCTACATTTTTGGTTTTAAAATAAATAAAACATACTTAACCTAAATATTATGCACGGTTCCTACTGTTAAAATGTTATTATTATTTTTTTATTTTTTTTGATAATACGTAATAATTTTTCTATTAGGTATATAACGTATCAATATTTATGAATGTTGTATAGTATACTATATGATGTATACATCTCAAAACTCAACGAAAAAGACAAGAAAAAAACTATTGTTTCAGCGTACAACACTTTTTTTTTTAACTGTCACAAAACGAAACGCGATTTTTCTAAAGGTTTTGTGTTGTACTTTTTTCCGGAGCAAAGTTTTTACACACAGATTTATACACGCGGTACATAACCAGGGGCATTTGCGCGCGGTGACGAGGTGGAGAAACGATCCATGAATACTAAACACACACACGCGTGCGCACGCCAACACCATAGGTGTACAGTTTATTTGACCGACTACCGGTGTTCGGTATTTTGCATAACAGAACGTGATCAGAAATTTTTTTATTTTTTCTCGACGAGAAAAAAAGTTCAATGTCCCGCGAAGAAGTTAATTTTTTTTCTTTTAAATACCCAGCGGGGCACGAGAGCGTTTGTTTTACACGGATTGGCGGTGCCAATATACACGTTGCTTGCACATTCAAAGTTAAATCACTTTGAAGTACAGCTGGAACTCGAAAATATCGGCAAGAACACCGATCTCGAAGTAAATGTGAAATGTATGTACGGAAAACGTTTCGCTGCTGAATGGGTCGAATTTTAAAATTTTACTACGGCTGTTTGTTAAAAGCTCTGAAAACGATTTGTGATTTTTAATTTGCGAACGGTGACGCAATCCTTTTCGGATTTATAGACAAGATGAAAATAATAAACGATAGGAGTTTATATGCAGTACCGAAGTATAAATATGAAAATGGAATCTTTATTACGCATATTCTCTGAAACTAGTCATCTGATTATCTCGATTTCTTTTTTTTTTTTAATAAAAAGGTACATCGTGGAATAGGTTCTAAGCTTGATTTCAGTTCTATAAGTTAACTGAGTAATTATTTATTAACAACTGTGTATTTTTCAATATCTCATCACGACACAACGCGGTACAAGAACACTTCGCAACCGGTAAAATTGTGAAAACTGTCGCTTAGGCTGGGCAGTTAAATAAAAAAAAAAAAAGCTAAGACCTTAAAAAGTTTTTAACCATAACAGCGAAAGAAACCCGCTGCCAGTGCTTAGCTGGAGTTGAAACAAGAATGAAAACAACGGTTATCATAATTTTTTTAATTTTTTTTTTTATTACTATCGCCCATAGAAACGTAACCCAACATAAAGCTAAGCAATTTTGTTCACCGGCGAAACCCGGGTAATTCGGTTAGTGTTATACAATTGCAGTGCCGGCGGATAATAATCATCGTTTATACGTCGCACGGGCCGGCGGAGAACTGAAACTGCGTTACTGCTGTGACGTACAACGTAATGGTATTATACGGCGGTACGCGTCGTCTTGCAGATATTTAAAACGCGCGCGCGTAAAAATGGGGGAAAAAACTAACGGTTTAACAGTTAAACGGAAATGTGGCGCGGAATTTTACGAGCAGAAACGCGGGTCTTACGCGGAGCAGCGATAAACCGAACGGGGAGAAATTTAATTTCGACGGACAGCAGTGCACGGGAAAACATGGACGACGACGCGTACACACGCGATAAAAAAAAAAGGTGTCCGTAATTTCGCGCGCACGCACACGCGCACGGTGACTTACACGTGCGTATGCACACGCTCGGAAGACGATTCGTAGTCGTACGCTCCGCAGCGGCTCCGGCGATAGGCTCATTAATAAAGTACCGCTGCGGCGGCGGCGGCGGGTAGGGCTTTCCCACACACGACCGTGTGCGTACGAACACGTACGAAATATATACGAACGCACACGCACGCGTTCCGGGGTATTGATGTGCCTGTACACACGAACGCGTGTGCCAGTGTGCGTTGTGTGCACGGTGCCGCCGTTAGCCCGCGCGACCGTGCTATCGAGTGCGTTCCGCGCGCGCGAGCGAGTGAGGTCGCCGCCGTACCTCCACCACTCGCGTCCAAAGCTGCCGCCGCCGTCTCCGAGAATTCGATTGCTTCCGCACGCGGCCGTGTACCGGCGGCGGTGGCACACGATGGACGGGCGCGGAAAGCGCTAGCGAAAGTTGGCAGTTCAATCCCGTGCTCCGACTGTTGGCCGCGCGACCCGACTAATAGGCGTACGCACGTATATTACCGCGTTCACGGTATACCAGGTACATCGCATCGCGGCCGTGCGGTCCGTTTCTCGACCGTGTACCGTACGCGCATATGTCTCTATATGCGCGTGTCGGTTCCGGACGACTCCTACGAACCGAACGCGGAGATAACGGCGGCGGCCAATTTGCCCGTGTGTCGGCGATAGGCGATTTGTGGTCGGGGGGACGCGACATCGAAGGGCGCGTGCGCGTCGTGCACAGAGGTCGTCCGTGCAGTACACGCGCCGGCGAAAACGCCGCCGATTATGATTTATTGTGTTAAAGCCGACGGACGCGTTCGTAAACATTCGCGGTACGGTACCTGCACGGTTATAAGTGCTGTATATTGTGTAAGGTACAACGATGTTGATCATAATGCGAGAATTTCGATGCACCGTGTAATCGTCTAGGTAGGAGTTGAGGGCTTAGCTCCGCCGATTGTATTCGTAGCCCGACCGAATGAAAAATAATGATCAACCGAATTATTTTTTCTTTCACGTTGGTAGATAATTTTACTCAACACGCGAAATTTTTTTTTATTTCAAAAATACCGGGTTTTCAGTGAAACCACCGGCTGACTGTTAAATACCTATAACGTTATTGTAACGTCGGATTTCCTAATTGGTTTTGAATTTTCAATCAAGTTTATATTATTTATATTCTCCTGTGGTGTTAAATAATGAGGACTAGTCCGACATAATTGTACACCTGTAATAGTGAATAGTGAAATAGTGCAACTGTAAGGAAATTATTGAGATGGGGTGCTGAGGCATAGTCACTGAATTTCGGTTTGGATATTTTTTAACTTTTAACGCTATCAAGATTTAAGCTCTAGTTATGCATATGATTATTATACTTTCGTATGCGTACGTATACGTTTACTCAAATCTGTATGTGCGTTCAAATCAAAGTTTATTTGTAAATATCGTGTTTTAAATTTGGAATAAAATCGGATCGAGGAAATAGCTAATTAAAATACAATTATGGCGCAATTATTTCATCACTGGGATGCCATGACGTCTATACTATTAAAAAACGTCTTTATATAGCCCGCGTTAATCGAAAATAAAAGACGCGAAACCCAGTGCTTATTAAATTACGTGAATAAATAAATCGTGTGGGAATTACGACGAACAGGAGTAGGGTACCGGGATGATAATGCAAAAATAGTTAATTTCAATTAAAAATAATTACACGTATACAAATGTATTTGTTTTTTATGCGTGCGAAATGTGTATAAAGTAATCGTTTGTATTTTCCAAATGTTCAACGACGAATTAATTTGACTGACACGAAACAACGTAAGAGTTATTGGCCGCAAAAAAAAATACACTTATTTAGAAAAACGGTGTAGTCTTGCACACACATACTATTAAATATTTGAATACAGTGTTCGAATAGATTATTTTATACTTTCGTGCGATATTGTTATAATAAGACGTAGGTAATATTATTATGTTGTATTACAAACGACGCAGTGGCAGTAACGATGACAAAACGCAGCGTTTCATTAATTTATGAAACCAAAAGCTCTCGGATATGCAGAAACAGCGGCAACATTATATGGTATATGTATAGTAGTTGGTCGTGTTATTGGTGTTTTGGCGGTCTTGTTTGAACTCAAGCCTTAAATTAAATACAAATATTGACATTTTCCCGGGGATTGCATGTATATATATTATATGTGTGTGTGCGCGCACGTGCACGAAGCATAGCGTAGCAGTAGTAATAGTATAGTAATAGTAAGTAGTAGTAGTAATAGTATAGTAGTAGCAGCAACAGTAACAGTAGTAATAGTAGTAGTAGTAGTAGTAGTAGTAGTAGTAGTAGTAGTAATAATATAGTATGTGTAATATGAGTATATAGTAGTAGTAGTAGTAGTTGTAATAGTACGAAAGGGTTATGTTTTATTCATTGCACCAGCTTGCAACCGAGCAGATAAATTTAAAAACATTTCCCTTCACCATCGTCGGTGGCGTATATTTCACTTTAATCGATAATTTATTATATATTGTTTTTATACATACACACAGATACACACAAATATTATTGCACGCATACAGTTAACGATAGTCGAGATCCCGGAAATAATATCCGCGAAAAACAATGTTTCATCCCAGCCATGAACGCGATCTGAACATAAACGGTGTACGGGGGTTGCTATAGCCGCGCTTAATTCTTCCGGTCCATTCGGCCAATGCCGGGGTGGTTTTATCGTACGTTTCGCGTGGACATGATCGTTTGCACGGTTTGTGTGTCTGATGTTATCTCCGCGACGAGGTAAAAATACGAGTATTACATTTTGTAAACCGAAGGAAATGAAAACTCTCCGCTTTGCGTATACTATACCCAGGGATGTATTGGAGTGTATACGATGTTACCCATAACAGGTTTGGTAAAAAAAAATACGTATAAGCATAATAAAGTATTATGTTATAGGTACACAATAGGTTTAGATGGGTATACGGGTGAGAGGTACCTAATAGACAATAATTATACAAATATAATATTATTTAAGTCAAGTGTCAATATTTTTTTCTTTCTTTGATAATACATATTTATCGTAAAATATTATATTTGAATGTTAATCAGTAAAATATATTGTATACCAGTATAACTAATTTGTATAGTAAGTATGTACTATGTTGAAGAGTAGTAGGTATCTATTTATTGTTTTTGAAGTAAGCAAGAAAAATATGTTTAGGTTCTTGTTCGTAGAAAACGGCTTATATCCAAGACATTTTTTGCCAATACATCCCTGACTATACACCCGTTACGGGGCTGACGATAAATACCTACGAGTCCGACTCTGAACTCTTTCATTTTTCTCCTTGTTGTTTAAAGAAATAAATCCACGTCGTTCTCGTTGTCTGCTAGTAGATAAAATATATTAATCACAAAATGCGCTCCCCCGTGTAAATATATATATATATATATATATATATATATATATGTATATTATAATATTTATAAGGACGATATTATATATAATACGTATTATATACACGTGTACGTATATAGTTCAATAGTTTGATATTCATGTAAACATGGCACGCAGTGTACGTGTGTATTCGTTTATGCTAAACGACCTTTATCGATCAAATTTGTTTTAGAAATTCCTACGCGTACATTTGTAGTGGTAAGTGGTGTTTTTTAAGTACGATAAATTACTGAATGTTTTATGTACGCGTGTGAAAGTTTTGTCCTTTTATATTAAAATAAAAAAATGTCACGTACAATTACAATATTTTACAAACCGTTTAGAAAATATAAACATTGTGCAATTCGGTAATGAAATATGATATATGATAAAAAAATGCACAGATAGATTATACTGCGAGGTGATTTTATTTTAAATTCATCCTTGTCGATAAAATATGTTAAAATCCAAAGTTCTGTGCACCTTGTGTATTGTATTTGGTGCACACTAAAAAAATAAACATTGATTTAAATTAAACGTTTTAGTTGTCATTAAAATATTTAAAGTAAATTTATAGCTTATATATGTATATAAACAAGAAAGATAAACTACAATTTACATTAATCTCGACAAATTACGATTATTCCCCTCCAAAAATTATTACCTATGTAGTTGTGTTTAGAAAATGTTAATGATTTTTTAACATATCACACAAAAATACTGTTATTATATTTTACAAGATCTATTCGTATAAATAAATAAAAATATATTATTTCAATATTTTATTATATTTAATTCGCTAATAGAATGTATTTAAAATTAAACCTTTTATTATAAATTAAAAATTAAAATTCGTCAATGAGACTGTAATGGATAAATGGATTTAATTTAAAATACACTATGGAAAAAAGACTTAGGGAAAAAATTATATTTTTTCTTGTATTCCGTTTTATTACACTCAGAAACGATTAAATTGATGGCAGTTTAACTGTTCTTTCAATAAATACTAAGCTTAAAGTAAAATAAGAATGAACACTTAACAACAAATAGAACATTGAAAACAATACGAAAATTGTACAATAAGCATCTTAATAACTTTAATAACTTATCTATGGCAATGGACAACAGTCCTGCGCGCAAGCCAAGATACAAATACGTAGTAAACGCGTATCCCTTAGTTGGTTTTGTTATCGCGCTTGCGCAATAGTTTAATTTATATTTTTCAAATGATTAAATAATTATTATTGTTCGGACAACAATGATTGAATTTTTCGGAAGCGAAAGTCGTGTAAAACTAAAGTTCTCCAAGTGGTCGAATAAAATTACAATAATAACATACATAATACATAATATAGGTCACTATTATTTAACCATAACAAAAGCAAGGTCCTTTGAAGTGAAACAATATTGGCTAGTCTTAAACCAACATTCTACACCTACAATATTATCAAGGTACACGATGATATGTTATACATAAATATTATATATATATTTATATATATAATATGTATATATAGATTCATTTAAACATAATTATAATAATAAGTATATAATAGTAATAATAATAATAATAATAATAATTGTTATATACATGGTAAAAAAATGTTTTAAGCCTAAGTACGGTGTAAGAAAATTGCCAACGTCGCACGCGAAGGCCGATTGGCTAACAACTAGCGCAGTATTGCCGTTTAATAGGCCTATTTAAATTTTAGAGAAAAAAAAATTAATTTTATTTTGTGCGCGCGTTTCTGCTGGAAGCCCCAACGATAGCCTAGACTGAATTGTCTTCAAAGTTTCCTTTGTTGCCAACAGCTTGAAATTATTACAAATATGTGTTTTTTATTACTTATTTTTAGATGAATCAAAATAAAATTCATAAAATCAAAACTGCAGTTGTCATTAAAATTGTCCAAAGCGATAACTCGATCATGTTAGTTTTGGTCCCTCCATTTTTAGTACAATTTCTGTCAGACTTCATACTCTCTAAAAAACAAAACAAACAAAAAACTTATACTGATTGAATCGTATTTTCTCTTCTATGAAAGTTCAATGAGGATTAATCTAGGTCAATCCTACTTGAAATGGCCGCAACATCAGGAACGTAGTTTTTCCAAAAAGCACATTGTTCTAATCTTGGCCCAACGCCGATAGAAGTGTTATTTGTATCTAATGTTAGAAACTCTTTTCCATACGCCGTGTGTACAGGCCACTTGGGCATGACCCAAGACCCTTCAAGTGTTTTGCTTGGATTTCTAAAAAGAAAAAATTATTATAATGAAGAAGTCTTTGTAGAATTTATAAAGATAACAGTTTTTGTCTATTTAAACGAACCCGAAATTAAAATTATTATTTATTCAAGCCAAATAAATTCAAAAAAGTAAAAAATAATTGTACTCAAGAACTATAGCAATATTATCATGTACATAGATTTCATTAATTAATTAAATTACAAATATATGTAGTAGATTTTATAGATGTAACAGACGATGCGACGGTATTATAACCCTGTTAAATATATGTTAATATCTGTTAAAGTAAACAAACTATCGTCAAAAAAGTTAAATTTAAAACTATTTGATTATAGATGATTTTAAAGATTTGTTAAAATATTTTTAAAAAATAATAAAGCAAGAAATATTTAAAATTTTCTAAAAATCTAAAATTCTGCAAGAAAATTTTATTAGTAAAATTAAAAAATTAAAAATAAAAAATTTTATTTAAATTAATAGTCAACTAACCTAATAAGTGTATAGTCAATAATTTTGGAACCCAGAAAAAATTTATATATATATAATTTATACTATATACTGTATTTGCATTCTCTATGGTCGAACGAAAATAAATAATAATAATCATATTATTATACAAACAAGGTATTAAACCGTTTTTGATAAACTCGTATATACAAAAATAGTAATATTTATAATAGTAAATCTTTCTAAATTTCCAGCTTTTTTTTTTTTAAGAATTCATAACGAAAACCTGTAAAGAAATATGAAGAAATATTTAGTTTTAAAAATGTTTTTATCATTTTTACCTAACTTTCATATGCTGAGACGAGTGTCTACTATAGTGACGGGACTACTTTAAACGTATTCGTATAATTCGATGAAGTTTGCATTCGAACGGCTTGTCTTATTACATTTTTTCAATATAAACCGTTAAAATAATAAAGAAAGGTTCTATCCTTTCAATAAGCGATGGAAATTCAGAAGTAAAGAAACACTTGTGGTTTATCTAATGAATAATATAGAGTTAAAATGTGACCGGGGTAAATTTCTCAACGATCCGGAACTTAACGAGCGCTCGTAATGGCAATTATTAGGGTCAAAATAATTAGTTTGGAGTGTTTCACTGACTATAAGTGTTTTGTTTTAAAAAATCGATGTATAGCAGATCAAAACGTTAGCATTATGTTAAAATTATTGCCAAAGAAATTCTCGTCATGTTGTTCACTAAAATGTCGACAGATACTGATAAATAACAGCAATTTTTTTTAAAAAAAAAAAAATAAATAAACTCTACAGCTACTAGACACTGTCCCCAAAGTATATAATAATATAATGAAGGAATTTTCAAACCAACATTGTGATGAGAATAAAGCATAAATATTAAAAGCGATTACGTGAAAAAATAACCAACCTTGTTTTATTTTATGTACTTGATTAATTATGAATACTTTTAACCTAATTTTGGATATAGCCATGCGCATATAGTATTGTGTGTATTGGGAGTTCTATTTTTTTTCTTGTTTCGTAAAGTTATCGAAATATCATGAAAAATGTTCTCAAGTTACTTGACTTCATCGTGATACAAATAATTATTCTGAAATGGTGATAAATATGCAAATATGGTTTTAGATTAGTTTTTAGTATGTATAAATATGTTATTGTTTTCACGAATACAGGTTTAACTGTAACCTGGAAATGGAATTACCCCTGGACGGTTTGTGGTTGCTACGTGAAACGAAAAACGATTACGCCGAAGACAGAGACAGAACAATACTGCTAATAACATTAAAATTGTATAAAGAAAAACAATTTTTATTTTTATTTTATACATGGTTTTTACTCATCTTATACAAAAAAAAGGAAGAAAGAAGATTTTGTAAAAGAAGATTTTTATTTTCAGTCTTAATGAAATATAAAATGTTTTATAATTCATATTTTATATTCTAATTATCCTTTGAAAACTAATTACTGTTAAAGGTTCATAGTTATTATATATCCCATCTTTTAATTTATCAACACGTTTAAATTAAATCAAATTTTCGAATAATTAATTTTTTTTTTTTTTATCAGCTTTTAACAAAGTTATTCATTTTTAAGACTAGATATCTATATAAAAAAAATTATTTAAAATCGATTTAAATATTAAAATAAAATTATCCCTGTGATTTATGATTACATTTGAGAATTCTTCTGTAAAATATCATTTACTTTATAGAAATAAAAAAAAAATGTTACTTTATCTATAGTACAAAAACATAATTGGTAAAAGTTTTCATAATATGAGTTTTAAATAAGTTTCTTGAGTAATAAGAAAAATGTTTAATATAATGAAAAGAATTTTGGTTAAAAGTTTAATTTAGATTTTAATTCAATTTTTATTAAAAAATATAAATTTATACCTATTTATAAAATAAATATAAGTATAAATATATAATAAATATGAATTAAACACAAGTGTAGTTTTAGAAATACGTATTTATGTTTCATAAAATAAAAATAAAATAAAATAAAAATAATAATAAACATCAAAACTATTTAAAATACATAAGCCCTTTTACATTTGATATTTATGATATTAAATTGGCGGGATTTGATGCAAAACTGGATTTATACTGAATTTACCAAAATAAAATGATAAATAATAAAAATAAAATAATACTAACCCTGTTTTAGCAAAATTCGTCCAATATCTCATAATTTTCTTGCTGAGTTCGATTTCTTCTACTTCATATTTTTTTGTTGGATTCAACGGATCTCCAAATACATAACTTATTTCATCACCGTGCATCACACCTGTCCATTTCGGCCACGGATTGTTTAATGAACGATGCTTAAAATAATACATGTACACGTTGTTTCCCGTCAATGCATACTTATTGGCGAACTCGTTGACGTTGCACGTGAACTGATAGTCACCGACCATTTTGTCCAGAGCGTTTCGATTCTTTACCGGATCGTTAGGATTAAGCCAGTCGGTATACTCGAACTCTATAGCCGCTCTAACCGCAGCGTCTGCGTTCGGATTGAGTTGTCCAATAGCTTTTATGAAATCCTCACGAGACACTAACACGTCTTCCTCCTTCTTGAAAAGCTCTGTCAAATAATAGAATATCGAATAGTAACCCTCTTCCGAGTTACTTCCCATGAGTATATTGGTTTTTTTAAAATTATTGGTCGACAACGATTTTTGCGGATAGTCGTCGAGAAATGCGCCGTCGACAACCGGAACAAATGGGAAAAAACATATACCCACGTGATCCCATTCTTTTTCCACAATTTCTGTGCTGTTTACCTTTCTCAGGCATTCGATCGTTTTACTAATGGACTGTCTATCATCCGGGCATCCCAACGATTTTGCTAGTTTTAATCCTCTTTTAAAACTTTCTTCGCGAGACAAAATCGCCCAAGGTGCTGTTGACGATCCTGATTCCATGATAGCTTGGTTAAAAAGATTCCTGCTCAACGGCGACAGCAAGTGCAGCGAAACGGAAACAGCGCCAGCGGATTCTCCGAAAAGCGTCACGTTGTTTGGATTTCCACCGAAAAAATGAATATTATCATGCACCCATTTCAAAGCCATCAGCTGATCAAAAAGTCCAGCATTTCCCGGAACGTCTTCGATATCGAAGTATAAGAATCCTAAGGACGCGACCCTGTATTGCATTGACACTAAAATCACATTTTCTTCGGATACGAGTATCTTGGGATCATAAATATCCAACGTGGCGGACCCGGAATAAAATCCTCCGCCAAATATCCACACCATGACCGCTGCGTTCTTAGGCCTGGGTTTTGGTACCACTACGTTGATATAAAGACAGTCTTCTGATACCGGCGAGTTCGGGTTCCACATTGTGGCACCGGGAAAATCACCGAAAAGCGTGTCAAATATTTGAACGCACGTGTTCGGAGGCGTTGTGCAGTTAAGGATCGTCTCTGGATTTGTTTTGTCCCAAGAGTCCATAGGACGAGGGTGCCTAAACCTAAGATCACCTGTACAATACAAAAC
>JASXSY010003094.1:0-17903 GCA_034509805.1 Sipha maydis | reverse complement strand
GTACCCGGGTATATAATCAATTCTCTTCCCGGAACATTTCTAATCAATATGAACAAGAAAGCATTTTTTTTTTTTTTTAATATTTTTAACAATTATTCCATATCATACGTTAATCTATTTAAATATCTATACCATAAAAAGTTTTTAGTTTTTATTATAACTATAAATGCAATGAGTGTAATGTAAAACAAAAATATTCGTAATATAAAAATATTAGGTTCTACGATTGAATCATTCTTTAAAGATCATAATTTTGAAACAATTAAATGAAAGCCATTTAAAATACATAAATCCAAATTATTAAATAGACTTTTATTGCTTAATTTTACCAAAAACTAATCGAGTTTACTAAATACAAACTTTTTATAGTTAAACTATATTGGTCCAATTAATGTCACAAAGATAAACAGAAAACTGATACGGCCTTTATAAACGTGAAATACTGGTACGATCCACAATAGTCAAGGTTTCCCAAACTTTCATGAAAAAAAAAGAATAAAATATGAACAATTATTGTTAATTTTATTTTACCGAGATCGATAATAATCCATCATTTTGGTTGGTAATTTACTGTATCCAACAAGATGAAACGAAAACGCGGATTAGGAAAAGTCATTTTCAATCAAATATATATAATACGACAATGACTAAAAGATAAAAAAATAAATAGTATACAAGACAAACTATACTATAAATGAGAGAGCCACTTAAATAAAAAAATTAAAATTGGATAATTTTTATATAATATAGCAAATTGTATGAAATGTATCATAAATTATATATTATATTTATTATATATTTTATATTAATTTTACCTACCTACTACTTTGTATGTACTTATTTATATTTTTTGTTAATTTTGATTGCTAAATTTGTAATTTTTTTTTTTTCTGTTTTGAACGTATTATTTAAACTTATCTCATTGACAATGGTGATTTATAAAAACTATATAAACATTGTAAATATTTTAAGATCCTTGAAAATTAAATGTTGAAGAGTACCAGTACTCCGCGTTTTTTATTTCTTTTGTTATAAATTCTATGGACCATACCAAAATTCCGACAATCCTAAAATCATACAATTTTTATTCCGATACTTTCAAGTAAAAATAAACATTTAATTGCTAATGTATAAAATCCTTTATAAATAAAGTTGTTTTGATTGAAACAAAAAATGTATATATATAAGCTACTATATTGGAATAAATTATTATGTATACCTATTAACTGATTTATAAGCAAAAAGAAAAAAAAATAAAAAAAAATGGAAAATTTTCTTTGATCTATTGATTGGCTGAACCCTCGTTCTGTCGAGTCTATTTCCAATGTAATTTTTCGACTTAACTAAGATAAATCATTTAGTTTGTGTGTTATTTAATATTCATCGATGTTTGTCATGATTAAACGAATTTATTTCCTCAAAAATTACTTTTCATATAAATGCTACTGCGAAATAAATTGAATGTCAATAATATTTTTATTTTTTATATTTAATCACATTCTACTATATAAACACAACCCTTTATAAATTTCTTAAAATAATCTCATATCAGGTGATCTATTAATTGCACCCGTCTTTCGGTCACTTAACAATAACATATAAAATGTTTATTTAAATGTAATATAATTTATTCTTCTTGCATAAGGAACCAAATGTTATACCATAAAAATGATCCTATGACATTGATGTACCTGAATTGCCTATATACAACGCCGCGCTATTGTTATTGGTTTGTATATAACAATAATTTTATATCAATAATCTATATTCTATAATATACAGTCGTGTAAAATATAAAATCCTCGAAACCGTGCATAAAATTGAATTTCCTACGTTTTACATTATAAATCCAAAAAAATTACACTCATAATACTTACAATTTGATATCAATAATTTTATTATTCAAAGCAATAAACTCTATAGTTGGTTTTTAAATTTATTTGCTATGAGGTACATTTTTCAAAATATTTTAAGCCTGATGTATGTCTTATTATAAATATTGTGTCTAGAAAATATTTAAAATATATGCTGTCCAATTCGTTTATATTTTTGATTTCATAACAATTTTCGAATTAACAATCGAATTAAATTCCCAAATTTTAAAAATCTTAATTAAAAATTTATTTGCAATAACAATTTGTGAAACGACCAGTGTATTCAATTTAGTTATACTAAAAATCGTTATTATAAATACAGAAATACATAGTTAAATATATAATTTATATTTTAATTCCTGCAAGTGAATCTTGATTACTTTCAAACTTATAATAACAGCACATTATTGGTTCATACCCAGAAACTTGTTTAAGAAGGTGGAAGGCTAAAGGAGTAATCGTCCTGTACGATATGCCGATAACAGATTTTTATATTTTCAATTAGTTAGTGAACAATTATTTAATAAGTTAATTTTTTTTTTTTTTAACTATAACCTAAGGTTGTGTAGCAAATATACAGAATATATAAAGCAGTCAAATATAATCTATAGCCGATCTAATCTGTAATACCCGTCGTCAATGCTATGTCTGAAATCGTGCTTTTACCAGTTACTATTCAAATAAACCTGCTTTATACTATAGATACTATAAACTATACTATACAGTCAATAGAAAAATTGTTTAGGAATCATTGTATTCATTGTATCATAATACATTATGACAATACTATGAATACAGTTGTCACTTATTAGTGGCAGTTATGCATTTTAAAACCATGCATTTTTTGTACTACAATCTTGAGTTCTGTTATTTTAAGTTTTCTATAAATGGAGTTTTCGTTATTGTAGTCTGTGTTATTATTTAATAATTTGTGTTAGAATTTCTATTCAACATAACTTAAAGAATTATTATCAAAATTAATTATAGAGATGTGACTTACACTTAAAAATAATGATTTGAAAACATATACTCTAATGTAAATATTGCTCTAAGGATGTCACTATATTTTTCCGTATCAAACTGCTACTTAGAGCGATCATTTAGTGCAATAAAACGATTTAAAAGTTACTTGCAGTCGATAATAGTCGATAAACTACAAAACAGAAACTCTATAATAAATAACATATTGTTATATATCAAATCAAAAATCACAAAAAGCTTAGAGAATGATAACATAATCGATGAATATAATTTCTATAAAGCTCTCAAAAATATATAAAATACAAATTGTAAACATTTATTGTTTTTAAATTAATGGATAATAAATGAATCTACATTATATTCAACTAATTTATAAAAATAATATAATGCACCAGAAAGGATAACAATAACGTTGATAATTTTCAGGGCATTATAATGCATGGTACCGGAAAGTAAGCTTTAATTTGCGCTATAGATGGAAAAATTATAAATAATATTTTCTAATAGGTAGGGATAGGAAAATTAGCACCTAGACACTAAACACGTTTTTGTTCACACATAAATTAAAATAAGAAAAAATGTATTCTTAGATACAACGATCCCTATTTTCTGTTTATACCCTTTGGTAATTTATACCATACTAACACAAATGATTTTCACGGTTTCTTCATTTTTTTATTTTTTTTTTTTTATTAATACTAAATATAATAATTATCTCTTAAGCTTTTTTATTTATTTATTCAATTTAATTATAAAAGTTTAAAAAAAATATTATTACATATATTTTTTCAACAAAACTCATTATATTTTTTTGTTATGTCCTCATATTAATTAATTAGCGTAAAACATGCAAAGGTATAGTTGTGATGAGAAATAAGTCTTGGAAACTGTACTTAGTGACAATAGTCTCATTTGAAAATATGTTCGTGGTTTAGTCCTTTGTATTTGTATGTCCACAAATGTTTAAACAACGTTCCAGATAAACTTTATACAACCCGTGCTGATAGAGGAACCTATTTTTATTAATAATAAGTTCAGAAAAGTGTAGTTGAAAATACAAGTACACATACTATAATATATTGATATTTGTCTTATTCATTTTTAAAAAAATATATATTACATACAATTAAAATGCTTAAAACTCTATTTATTGAAGTTGCAACTAAGTGTTTTTATTAATACATCTTCTGATAAAACCCAAATACTTCAAAGGCTTAACAAAATATTCAAAAATTTAAACTTGCTGTGAAACTCAAGAAATGTACTTTTATTTAGTCCGAAATAAATGATAAACCAAATATTTTCAAAATTTATATTTTGAAACTATGTGTGTGCATTTAGAAAATTAACCAAGTTTCTTCAGAAAATCGTATATTTCTGTGATTAATATTGAACTGCTTTATCAGTAAGTATGTGTATGAATAGATAATATATTATATTTCTCTCGAATAATTAGATAAACTCATAACTCATAACAGCAATACTTTAATAAATAAATAATTTTTTTTTTTTTTAGATTCTGAACGGAGTGAAGAATGTATTGATTTTACAATGATGTGTGTTTTTTTTTTTTTTTCTTTTTTTTTTGTGTCTGTCGACACGATTTGGGGCAGTAAAAATGCTTCGATTGCCTTATATAGCAACTTTTCTGAAAGGAAAGTGAATCTATTTGGTACTTTGGGGGGGTACTTTGACATAATCAAATTTTTTATTTTGCTATAACTCAAAAACTAATCGATGTAAATACTTGAAATTTTCACCAAATGTTTAAATTAGCATTCTCTATACACCATTAAATTTTCAAAGTATTTTGACTTTTATTGAGCTATTTATAGACAGTTGAAATTTTAAATTTTTTTAAGTATTTTTTTTTTAAATAACGATAAAATTTTTTTGGCTGCCCAGAAAATCTTGAAAATTTAATACAAGGTTTCTTATAAGTTGTTCCTTAACTGATAAAAAAAAATCTAAAATCGTAAGTCACAATTTTTTTTTATAAGTGCTCAAAGTTCCAATTTATACGAAATATGTAAAAATCACGATAATTTGCAAGTTATTTTGTAGATAAAAATTCGTAAAATTTTTTCTGTTCATACTTAAGGTTCAAAATTTTAACACTAGGTTATCTATAAGCTACTCTTCAAAAATCTTTAAAAAAATTTTTACCGGAATTTGATGAAAAAATTATATGACTGTTTCAAATTTAAATATTTACGAAATTGCATAAAATAGCGATTTATTCTCAAACGATTTTAAATATTTGTTATTATTCAAAAAGTATAAGTCGCAGATTTTTTAAATTTCTACCAGCTGTTAAGATTAGTATTTCTTTTATGCAATATTTTTTTCAAAATATTATATTGATTTTTAAGCCACTTATTGGCATTTAAAATATTCGATTTTTTTACATTTTATTTTTAAAATCGGTACTAAAATTTGGCTACTACAAAATACTTGAAAATTTAATAGAAGATTCCACAGAAGTAGTTCTTAATGTCATTCAAAAATTATTAAAATCCATAGGCACAATTTTTTTTTACAAGCGTTTGAACAGCGAATATTGACATAAAATTACTTGTAAAATATAATATAATGTAGAATGTTCTAGACTGACAAACTATATCGCTGTATGCAACTGCCAACCCATCCTAATTGAAAAATATATTTATCGTTTCAAAATAAAATATACTTTTTACAATGTTTATAAATAACAATGTATTATATCCTAGACAAACATATGAACTCCGTTCAGAATCGTTATTCGTATACAATGATATCTATCATTGCATTCAAATTTAACAAATCCATTATAATAATGACCTATCCTATAAGCGAGGTGCACTCCACCCCTAACTGTACAGCAGAGCGAGGCCCATCCGGTTCTTTTTTGTAAATAAAATGCATATCAATATAATACTAATTAAAAAACTAATTAGGTTTTATAATTTTCAATCAAATAACAAAAGTATGATGTCATCAAAACTTAATACTTTTCAATAAAATAATGAAAGAAGGTAATTATAAAATATTAGTAAAAATATAATGTATTATTAAAATGTATTAAATATGTATACTAGCGTACAGAATAAAACTATAATATTAAAATAATTTTTGTGGTTAGTGTAAACGTCTTTAACAAATCCTAAGATGGACGACACATTTTTCTGACATCAATATTTAATAGCATAAATGTGAAATACATTTATTCTTTTTGCCCTTTTAAGATTTAGATATATAAGGTAATATATTTTAAAGATATTTATTTACTCTTTTTTTGGCATAAAAGAAAAAAAATAAAAGCTACAACCTATACGAAATATTATCTAATAGATTCTCGAGCTATTTGAACCCTCGATTTTTATTGAAAATTCAATCAGAAAATATTTTACCGAAATTTGCTATGTATACATGTTAGAGTATTGAATATTGAAGGATGAACGGTGTACTAACCATAAATCGGTAGCGAGGTGAAAAGGTGAAAATGAGATGGTAAAAAAATAAAAATAAAAAAATTTAGAGAAGACGATTTTTCGCTGTATTACTTCTTCTCGTTTAAATTATCGATACTATTCATATGTGAGTGAATATGCATTCATGCGTATTTATGTGTTTTTGGTATACTGACAACGGTAAAAAACAAAACGAAAAAATTCATTCTATGTTAGAATATTTTAAAAATGCGAAGATGGGGGTGGAAAACGAAAAGCAACAGAAGCGTATACCAAGCGTTTTCAAGCGTTAATCGAAACCCGTAGTCAGACATACGTCATCGTCGATGTAGGTATATTTATAATATAAACTCGTACATATTTATTATAATTTGTTCGCTCGTTTGTCCGTTCGTCCGTCCATCGTCCGTTCGACGGTGCGGAATGCGTTTACAAACGACAACACTGGTTTGTTGATTTCACAGTTGACCTTCGCGGATGAACGACAAGATTCCGTAACGAGGATACGGCTTCAGGGCTAGACGGGCGTGAGCGGAGGTGTGCGAAACGAAGTAAATGTTTTCGGAGACCGTTCGGCCGTACGAGCAAGCGGTAGCGGTGACGGTCGAAGAAACGAAAACGGTCAGCCGTGGTGATACACGTGGACCGCACTAATCCACGGAGCCCGCAAATTGAGATGGCCTTGTGTGTCCGCTCCGATCCCTAAATACGTCTCTTAGACCTTTCCACGCGTCCTTTGCGATCCCGTCAGGGTTCTTTCTACTCCGTCGCGCTAACCCGTCCGCCATCTACGCCGCCACCGGATTTCACGGTGTACCGACAGCTCGAGGGGAACGTTGGACTACTAATTGTCCGTTCATTAGAGATCCAATTATAACGCCACCGACTATGTACCTAAGTAAACGCGGACCGTCAGCACCGGAATGGAAATCTCTGAAAGTCGATTCTCTCGTCCCTCCGCATCCGGTTAAGCAAAATTACTCTACTACGGTGAAATTCTTCCGGCGTTTTTGACGAGCTCATATATTTTATTCGTTTTGTTCTTCTATTTTATACTATTGAATAGCATAACAGTGAAGGTTAGTGCTGGTCGCGTAGAAATCATTTCTAAATCGTATTTCTCCCTCTTTCTCTCTTTCTCTCTCTCACTCTACGAATTCACGTGATTTTTAACTTTTTCAACTAAACGCACGATATCGTAATTTTTAATACGAGTTTCGCACGGTTAACGTATCCGTATTGGTTATCGTGTCAACGGACCGCCGAATAAAATCCCTAGAGACCGCGAGACATGCGTGCGTACATAAAATGCTGCTAGAAACCGGCGAAAAATGAAATATTCAAATAAAATATAATACAATATCGTGTAGCATATAATATGTGCATGCAAAATTGTCTTTACAATTTCTCTACTAAAACGTCCAGTATGACTAGATAAATTATATTAACAATAATAATGTAAGAAGTATTCGCTTTTATTTTTAGCTATCTACGTATTCATACCCAATTTTAACAACCGCATTTTGATTACATTGAAAATATTTCATTTAAAATACATTGAAAAACTATGTCATATCTAAGTAGATAAACACAATATCATATAAAATATCATACTTAAAACGTATTATAAACCAAAGGTCCGTTGTTTTAGTGACACATGTGAAAATAAATATTAAAAAATATATCACATAAAATGTTAAGTTACATAAGATTATAAAAATAATGAAAATTTAAAATGTAATTTACTAAAATCATAAAACGTATAAGCATTCATTCGATTGGATACATTAATTAGGAAAATAAAATCGTATTTATTTGTTATTGTGAGCATATTTAATAAGCATAATTAATAAACTATAAAACTATATTTTATTGAAGTAATTATTATTAAGTATAGTGAATAAATAAACATTATTTATTCACTTTCATTAATACACATTTCAATGAACCCACTATTCTGTCCGCCAGTCGTGATAATCTATATGATTATGTCCAGCACGAAAATACTCGTGTCAGAATGTTATCGTTTTCTTGCGGGATTTCTGGCCGAAAGACAAACCGTTTTGTTGACACGAAGACGGACGGCGTACACAGAGATCGCGATAGTTCAACACGTTGAGTGGCTATATGTGCTTACTACTCATGCTCAATTGGCATAGTGTAATGTTGAATATTGACAAAGTTTAACAGCGATGTTTGCAGACAAACAACTGAAACGATGTAGGATATAATATCATGTTTAAAATATAACATCTCACTATATATGGTTATATGGTGTGAAGCGCGCGAGCAATAAACTGTTTACGTGCGGCGTATACTTTTGAACCGTTGAACATCCAAAGACAAAATTTTATTGCATTTATTTACCCGTGTTAATCAAAAACCTGTTGTTACTTCAAAATATTTACATTCGATAAATAATATTTTCTTTGTAACTATACAGTGATGGCTCGCAAAACTATACTTATCTAATCGTATCTTACACGGCAAAAATAACTTATTTTTAATTTAATCATCATCTGTTTCCATCAGTCAATGCGACTACAATGATTTTAAAACAATACACCACGATTGGAAATTAGAACACTTAAGTTATCCGAAATATGGTTGTTATTATCGTCGCCATTGATATCAATATTGTTGTACTTTCATTTGTATTATATTTTGATATCGACAACAATATTGATCATCGATTGTATTACAGATATACATTGAGAGCAATTAAAGATAAATTTATTGGACTTAGAACATTTGAGCTTTTATGCCACACAATTTTATTGCAAAACTCCATACAATAAAACACTGACAATATTTTTAATAATTATATACTCGAAACTTTAAGTTTCACATCTGTTTACTGCAGGAATTTAATCGTGAAAAATGCATTTCATCTGAAACATCACGAACAAAAGTAGATAGGTAAAAGTAAATTTACCGGAAAGTATTTAATGGGGTAGCATTAATTATTCTACAAGCAGTATAGGTCAGGGATGTCAAACATTTAAGTAGGTGCTGTATGTTAACCTTTTTTTCCCGATGAAATCTAAAAACAATACAAATCCTTCGACATATCTACTATATAAGTTACAGATACAGATAAAAATTATAAAGTAATTCAAATTTAATTTAACAATATCAAAGTTCATCAATTTATAATCTTTTTTTTTGTAGTATATGTTATAACAGTTTTACATTTAGAACAAAATAGTCATTGTTCAGATCGGATTCAATCTTTTTTTCCACTTCAGCAAAATTTTTTGCATTAATATCATCAGCAGAATTTCTTATCAATAATATAAAATAAAAATATTTTGGATAGAGTAGAAAGATATTATTTAAAAGAAAATATTTACTTGTAACAGCAACAATTTTAATTTTAACTGTCAAAATAACATTTAGTATGAATAAATAGTAAACCTATATAAAATAATATTAATAATTATTTAAAAAAAATCTAAAATCAAAATATTGGTTTGTGCTTAATAATCTTACGCATTTTATCTGTTTTTTTTTTTTTTTTTTTAATTTTCTGTTTAGTCTGATAAGCCGAAAATGAAATGTTTAAAAATAGATAAATAATTTATCGAATAATCGAATAAACCGGTGTCTATTGACACAACCCGTGTACGGTTCTTTGTATACCTTTCGAACTTGACGGAACGGTGCGAAACCATTATTGACTCCGTATCAGTATTTCAGCGCTTAATAATAAATTAGACCTGTTATCGGAAATACAGTGATCTGGTAGTGTGGTCTACATACCGACAGGTGCGAGCAAATCGCCAATAATTTCGCCTACTTAGTTTAAAATTGCAACCACTCGAATACTTTACGAACGCGAGTTGTAAACTTGAAATATTTTCAAATGATATGAATACGGAATAGAGTGAATGAGATATATCATAATGTTGTTCCGAATTCGGTAGTCTTGTTTCACGAACGAAGTACTTGCGTGACAACGGTTTCGAGTCCAATGGCATCGATGTCGCATGATTGCGAGGAGTCCAGTACCCCGGGACTACCAGGTCCTTGACGATCATCGCAGGACAAATAGCGTTGGATGGGGTCGTCCGGGATCATTTTCACTTCGGACTGCGTTCAAAGGCTATACGCGCGATGCGTCTGCGGTAGCAGCGTGATTAGAGTAAGAGGGTGGTTAGGTGAGGGGACGGATCGTTGGAAGGGGCGTCAATGGTATACGGAAAACAATATTACACAATACACATATTATACTCGGCGCGTGTTTTCAAACCTACCTACACGGTCCTTTGGCAAAGAGTATTCTGCAGCGCACGGTCGGTCACACCCAGCGATGAATATTTACACAAGACAGACCTAGCAGTCATCTTCCGCACACCAACCGTGCCCGGTTTTTGGCTTCAGCGACAAGAATAAGGTTCACTTTTGCGCTCAGAAATGCAAACACACACACACACACACACACACACACACACACACACACATAAACACACAGGAAAATCTCCTGGTGTGATAGTGGTGGGTTAGTTACACAGTTCACCGAACATTGACTACGACGCGAAAGTAAGTGTATACGTAAAACGAGCCTTCAATTTTTAAATATAGCATTATTGTACGTAATTTAATATCAAAAACGTGAACAAGAAATGGCGGGTTAGAAAACGCTCAATTGCCGATGCACATCGACGTATATTTTTTATGAATCGACTGTATAAAAAATATAACTGTAACTCTGTTATAGGTAGTTACAGATTTTATTCCAAACACCGATAAGATGTTAAAACCAGTAGTACATTTAAAATTATTTTTTTTTTTAATAATTCACACATTATTTTTGTTATTTAATTAATTGTGATACGCAGGAAACTAATTTATAATAAATATTACAAAATGTGATAAATTACTAAACATTTTAGAACATAGCAATTAAAATATCAAGAATAATTTATTTCAAATGTGATAAACATTTTTTGATGCATTTAAGACTTAATTTTAACTTTTTTTTTTGTCTACATATAAAAAATTAAAACTAAAAGTTGTTTCTAGTTCATTTTTATAATCTTCATTGCATTACTATTCATGCAAAAACTCAACCAAATTCTCCTTTATTTGTGTTCAATAAAATTAAAAATATTTTTTTAAGCTATTTATAGACGATTGAAATTTTCAATTTTTTTTTTATTTTTTTTTTATTGTTTTTTATTATTTTTTTTGTGTCTGACGACACCTTTTTTGGCAGTAAAAATGCTTCAATTTGCTTATGTAGCAACTTTTCTGAAAGAAAAGTGAATCTATTTGGTACTTTGGGGGGTCAAAAGTAAAAAATTTTCAATATTTTTTAAATGCGACGGGAAAAACCCTAAAAAAATAAGGGAAAAACGGGAGTTTTTACGCAAAACCAGTTTTCGACAAAATCAAATTTATAACTCAAAAACTAAACGATGTAAATACTTGAAATTTTCACCAAATGTTTAAATTAGCGTTCACTATACACCGTTAAATTTTCAAAGTATTTTGACTTTTATTGAGCTATTTATAGATTTTCAATTTTTTCAAGTATTTTTTTTTAAAATAACGATAAAATTTTTTTGGCCGGCCAGAAAATCTTGAAAATTGAATACAAGGTTTCTTATAAGTTGTTCCTTAACTGATAAAAAAAAATCTAAAATCGTAAGTCACAATTTTTTTTTATAAGTGCTCAAAGTTCCAATTTATACGAAATATGTAAAAATTGCGAAAATTTGCAAGTTATTTTGTAGATAAAAACTCATAAAATTTTTTCTGTTTATACTTAAGGTTCAAAATTTTCACACTAGGTTATCTATAAGCTATTCTTCAATAATCTTTAAAAAAAAATCTACCGGACTTAGAGAAAAAAATTTTATGACTGTTTGAAATTTAAATATTTACGAAATTGCATAAAATAGCAATTTATTCTCAAACGATTTTAAATATTTGTTATAATTCAAAAAGTATAAGTCGCAGATTTTTGAAATTTCTACCAGCTGTTAAGATTAGTATTTCCTTTATGTCATATTTTTTTCAAAATATAATATTGATTTTTAAGCCACTTATAGGCATTTAAAATATTCGAATTTTTTACATTTTATTTTTATAATCGGTGATAAAAAAAATTTGGCTCCTACAAAATACTTGAAAATTTAATAGAAGATTCCACAGAAGTAGTTCTTAATTCAAAAATTATTAAAATCCATAGGCACAATTTTTTTGACTTATTTATAGACAATTTAAATTGTCAATTTTTCGTTTCAAAATAAAATATACTTATTTCAATATTTATAAATAACATTGCATTATATTCTAGACAAACATATTATCTCCGTTCAGAATTGTTTTTCGTATACAATGATACCTATCATTGAATTCAAATTTAGTAAATCCATTATAATGACCTATCCTATGAAGAGTCGCACTTCACCCCCAAGTACAGCAGAGCGTGGCCCATCCGGTTCTTTTTTTTTTCTACTCTGTAACATTCAATAAGATATCCATATAACTTTTAATTATAATTAAAATATAAATTTATTATATTATACATATGAGAATTTATAAAAATTGTTCTAAATAAAAAACTCATATTTTCTGATATAATCAAACCAATAAATGATTTTTGTAATTAAAAGTACTTCGATAGCTGTGTTCATTACTATATATTTATATTTAAATTTTAAAAATAATTTTTACTAACAACAAATGCAATGTTTAATATCCGTCAATACTAGTATTAATTACACTTTACTTATAACACACCAAGTTTAGTAATACGTGTGTATTATAATCACACTGTTATTGTGAACTAAAGCACAAATTTAAATAAAACTACTCGAAAAAAAATGTCAATAGTAAAAATACTAAATTACTATTTTTATCTTAAATCATTGTAACAAATCGTAAAATGATATTTTAGTAACACCTTATATTATTGTATTTAAATAAATATGGATGAAATTATGGTGTTATAGAAATCTACTCTTGATAGTACTTTCAATTGACTATCGAAGTCCTTCAACGACTAAGTTTTAACAGTATGTAAATCAAGTGCAATATAAGTGATTATAGACTTTGAGTACTATTCACCCCCCCCCCCCCCCCACTGGATTTGCGTGCAAATGTTTACTCACATTTATCTATCGTTCAGCTGAAATCACATTTGAAGCGTTTCAGCTCATGGAGTGTAAGCGTGATTCTTTGTCAATTCCGTGCATTTAAGAAATAATTCAACAAGAGGTCGACTGTAATGAATGTAAATAAGAAAAGCTTACAGTCTTCTCAAGATGTCTATTCCGAAACACACTCGAATCTGGGAATTCGACAGTTCGAGTGCATGTGATAATCCGTTTACGCTGCATACCCACCTTGATTTAACTGTTCTTAAATATTCAGCTATTCTTTTATGAATGTTACCGTAATATCTGCGCGCACGTTCTGTGTGTCTTACTAGAGAAAACAAAAAACCAAGTGACGTAACTATATGCAATTCGTACGATTGAAAAATTATATTTTATAAAAAAAAAAAAGAATATAAAAATGTCTCGAGGAAAGCCATATTTTACATACAAATCACGATTAAATGGTTATATAATAAAATAATGAAAATTAAATTATTACCATCTAGTCGTATTGTCGATTAATTCTAAAAATTATAACAGTTTCCAAAAATTTGCTACTTATAGTTCTAGAATTATTTAAATTATAATACTTACAACTCGATTGAAACGATTGAATTACACAATACCTGTAAAAAAAAAAAAATAAAAAAAATAAATAATTTAATAAATATTTTAAAATAATAATAACGTATCTTACGGATTATAAATAAAATAGGTATGCTACGTTAATTATTTTAAATATAAAAATTTCTCGTACAACTGACCTTTTGTACTTAAAATTTTTTAACATGACTTTTTGAACTTTAACTATCCAAACGGTAAACCTTGAACCATTACCCAAGTAAAATTTTATTTTTATTTTTGGATTACACTTTATACTTCAATAAAAATTAATTTTCAATTCCAACATAATTTATGAGTAAAATATGTATATATTTATGCATATATGTTAACAAAAATAATCGTTCAGTAATTACTGACTACATACAAAGTATTTGTATAATGTATTAATTTAACATATTATTGTCAACAAAATGATACTTTATTTAATTTTAATGTATAATGTACTTATCTATTATCAGGGTCTTGCACCCGAATCATGTATTCGGGTTTCGGGTTTCGGGTGCTGGATGTATTTGGGTGTTCAAACACCCGAATAAAAATGAAAACAAACATTTGGGTTTTCAAAACCATTATTATTCGGGTTAATATTGGTTAATATGGGTGCTGAGAAATCTGGATAAAACAGAACTTTTGATGACCCCTCCCCAAAAAAAAAAAATTTTTTTATTGAGACCACGTCTATTTTATATTGTTATTGGCTATATTTGGATTTATTTTACTAATAAAGTAATAAAGTAATAAATTATATCATATAATAGGTATAAGAAATAATTAAATACTGAATATTTTAATCAGAATCAATTAAATTATTAAACATTTTAATGGATTTTATTTTCAAGAAATTACCTATGATTGTTTGTAAGATTGTTCCTGTTATTATTATTATTGATTATTTAACTCTACAAAATCGAACTCACCACAATAAATACATACGAAATGATATGTCGCATGAAGAATGAAAAAAAATTGTTCGGGATTTCGGGTTAACCCGAATATTTATTCGGGTTTTGGTTAATATGGGTGTTTTGAAAACAGAATCATTCGGGTTATACGGGTTTCGGGTGTTTGATTTTTTAATGTTTTTAGGGGTGTTAGAAGTTCGGGTTAAATCGGGTGCAAGGCCCTGTCTATTATTATTGTTAATCTACTTAAAATACAAAATAAAACAATAATATAAAAACCCAGTTCCAGTGAAATTATTATAAAATGTTTGAAATATATTATTTTAACAGACACATTTAAAATTTCAATACACATCAATTTTAATAAAACTAGACAAAATTATAAAAACATATTATTAGTTTTATGTTAATGTTTTATTATTCGTTTTCTATATACTAATATAGATTTTCGATTTTATAAATCCCCTTTGTTCATCTTACCAAGCATATTAAACCTATATTTCACACTAAATGCATTATAGTTACATACGTTACAAGTTCTTAGTTATATAATTGAAACGTTGATTTCGTTTCACGAACATCAATAAAAACATTTACACAACATTATATTTATACTGCTGGGTTTTAATTTATTTTAAGATCAGTGTTTTGATAATAAAAGTAAAACTTGTCCGCTGTCAACTTATATAAAACAAATCCAAATTATTACAATGATTTCAAATCATAAAGAGCGACAAGAATAATAGAAAATAAAGTATATTCATGTTAGGTAGTACGAAAAAAATAAATATACTGTAACGAACAAATTCATCATTTCTAACCAGACGAGAAAAAGACAAATCAACGGTAAAACACTTTAAACCCATGATGTCAAAAAACTTTTTTCAGTAAAATATTCATTTGTCAAAATAAAAAGTGTAAGAACTCAAAAAAAAATACTTTTACGTCGTCACTTATTATTACAACATTACATATCATTATGTAATTTAGAATTTACAAAAGTATATATTTACAGGTTTCTAATGATTTTATGATTAATATAATTAAATCATAATCTTTACATTATATTTTATTGCCAGTAATAAATTTATTTCAAAAAATATATAAATAGGTAGTAAAATATCTCTATAAACATTATAATGAATACGAGTACAGTGATGAATAATAAATTATTACTTGTATAACTCATGTGTGAGTAAAAGCTTAACTGTATTAATATCATTCAATAATTGCCATTTAAATTAATATTTAAAACAAGAGTAAATAAACATTAAAACAAAGAAATAAAAATTGAGAATTATATTACGTACCACGTGATCTCGGTTAAAAATTTTAAATTCCGTTTAATTCAAATTCTCAGATTTAGGACTGTCTACCATTGTACAATTGTATAATTGTATTACCATTCTATAATACCTTGTACTTTTCTATATATTTTTTGTTGAACTACGATTAATTAAATTTTTAGTATAATCATTTATATTTGGTTGTTTATAGTTTTATTTACACATTGGCTTGGCATTTCAAATATTCGAAAATAAACTATTTAACAGAGTTACTAAAGGGCTTATTTTTATTATGATGCAATCAATTCACTGCTCAATACATTATTTTTAGATTTAAATGTGTTTTCTTGTTAAATAAATAAATTATCATGGGAATTAACAATTTTTGAACTTTTAATACTAACAAAATAACTATCGATATGTGTATTATACTACATATATTTTATACATCTGTTATGTTATGCTATGTTGTTAAATCCCTCTTGTGATCATTTATCCGTGTACTGCCAACGTTTTTTTTTTTTTACAAAGCATTCTGCCATTTTGTTTTCGAAAACTCAAAATATATATGTATTGATTATTACAAACTTACGAAATGTCGTAAAACCTATTATTGTAACAGACATTTATAAGATAAGCATACCGCCATCCGTAATTCAAGAAAAATTGGCCGGAATTTCACTGAAATATCATTAAAATATAATGTGATAAAAAAAAAAAAAAGTCCTTGAAAGGTTTTTATCATTTTTAATTTTTTATTTATAATTCTATAATAAAGAGTATATCCGTTAGTTTTTAATAGCAGTAATGTAAATAAAGTATTTATCAATTTAATTTTGTAAATGGAAGTTAATGCGTGATATGAAACTATTTTATTATTTTCGTACATAAAATAGAATAATACACTCATGTTAGAACTGTAGTCGTTAACTATATAGATCCCATAAACAGTTATTTGTATACGAAAAAGATAATTGATATAATTTAGTACATGACGTTAAAAAGATGCTGGGAGAATCTTAGTTCACTCAATTAAAATAAAACAACTATAAAATAATGAGATCGATAGTCGCCGTCAAGCGGCAATGAGCATAATTTGTGTAGTCCTCATAAGACTGAAAAACGTATAAAATAACACGTCCAGAGGTGTGCCGCACTGTTGTAAGTTAATCCCAAAGCTCGTTTGCTATTCGTTGTATTGTATAGGTCAAATTATTCAAAAGTTGACAAGTGCCACGACAAGAGAAATGAGAAGGAATAAAATAAAAATAAAAGGCAGCAATGAAATCGCATTTTCGTAGATTCGATTCCGGAAACATGGAATATTCGTTTTCCCCTTGCCGTGTAATCAAATTTACCCGTTTGGTAACGACATTTGGCCTTTAAAAACAAAGACACCATAACAAAGTATTACACTGGTAATCATATTTGCTCAGTTCCAGAATACCGTGCTTAAATTTAAATAAAAGTTGCCTTAATAATTAACATCGAAGCATGTTCACTTAATACAATTCTAAAAATAAATTGGAAAACAATTTTAAGAATTAAATTTATCAAAGTCGATTGGTAAATTATATGGTTTAAATAATATCAATAATTAGGTATACATATTGATTTACCTATTCCATTTATGTATAGTTGTAAATCAGTAACTGGACATATTATTAAAAATACACGT
>JASXSY010003093.1:0-26351 GCA_034509805.1 Sipha maydis | reverse complement strand
TGACAAATTACATGAATGTCAAATTGTTCTTTTTAATGACTTCTTTTTGACTGCATGTCTTGATGATTTTGTAGAGAATGCACGTCTAATGATTTTTGAGACATTCTGTCGTATTCATCAATGTATCAGTATTGGGTATGTGTTATCAATACATTTAAATTCTAGAAAAAGTGTATCATATTTATCTAATTTAGTATGCTGGCTGAGAAATTAAATATGAATCCAGAAGAAGCTGAATGTTGGATTGTAAACCTTATTAGAAATGCAAGATTAGATGCCAAAATTGATTCAAAACTCGGACATGTTGTCATGGGAACACAACCTCTATCACCTTACCAGCAACTTTTAGAAAAAATAGATACTTTATCAGTACGATCAGAAGCACTTCAACAACTCATTGAAAGAAAAGTTAAAGCTAAAACTCAGGAGGTAAATAAAATACTTTATGAATTTTTATTTTACTATTATGATATTTATATAAAAATGTATACTTGCAGCAAGATCCTCTTTGGTACAATCCTTGAAAAGCAGTCAACAATGGTAAGTTATCAAAAAGATTTTTTTTTCAATAAAACAAGAATAATATTATTTGTGAAGCGTTATTTTGTTTATTTATTTTCAATAATTAAAATAACTTTCAATTTATATGCTAAAATTTATTGACATCCTAAATCTTTTGAAATCCAATATAAGTTAATATGATTATATCATTTAAGGTCAGGTGTAGATGCTCCTAAGTAATTGTGTAAATCTTGAATGGTTGAAGATACCAGTTTTACTTTAATTGTTTCCATATTCAAACGCTTATGAGCAGCATATCGATGACATCCACCAAATGAATAAAAATAATTACCTCCCTCTTTTCCTTCAATCCATAATACATCTATTGGGGGCACTGAATCTTTGAGACTTGAATCCTATATCCATAAAAAAATTTGTAAATTTATAATTGTAATTTTATAAGATTTAAAATTTGGGAAACTGTAAATTTTTTTTATGCAAATAAATTATTAATAAACGCAGTTATTTATTAATTCCTTAAATTTAATATGTACAGTTTCTTTTTTTTTAAGGTTTTTACTTTTTCAAACATTTATAATTTAATTGGTATTTATTTATCTATAAATTAATAAATTTAAATTAAAATTTAGTATTTTTTTTTTTTTTTTTTGATAATAATATGATTTTTATCGTTTTTTAATACACTTACAGACAAAGTATCCATTAAACTTTTAACTTTTGCTTCATCTACTTGTGGTGGAATTGGTCGTATGATTTCATTAAGAGGCATTTCATATATTTGTTCAATACCAGCTGAATGAACACTTTTACTTCTTTTGTTCATGACTGAAAAAAAGGAATTCTCTATTTTTATTAAAAATTAATAACTTAATAAAAAAAAATGTATATTACACTTTAAAATTGACTAGGTAGTTAAAAAAAGTTATTTTCTACATTTCTTCATGTCTTATTAAATTTAATTCTGTTAAACATTTCTGATAACAGTTTATACAATCATTATTTTTTCAATACTGTGGGTTTTGTAATAAGAAACGAGAGAATTTCTGTATGTAAATCGATTATCACATAATGTACAAATGTAAGGTTTTTTATCATTGTGACACCTCTCATAATCTAAATGTCAAATTGCACCCATTGCACTTGTATGATTTTTCTTCAGTGTATATTTTCATATGGTATTTAAGTGAATGTGTATGTGTAAGACTTCTATAACAATCGATGCATTTGTAAGAAAATTTCCTGAGAATTATTTTTGATTTAGTGCCTGCTCTTGTATCAAAACAACATTTCTTCATATATCTTAATTAATTGCTATTGTGGTTGAATATTTTTTCTACATTTTTTGCAATTATGTTCTACTATTTGTTAAGAGTGTGTACTTAAATGATAATCAAGTGCAACTTTTAAGAAAAATTGTCTATCACATACTTCACATAAAAATAATTATTCGCTGATATGTAATTTTACGTGGTTAATCAACACAGATTTACTAGGTATGAAACATCTGTGCACAATGAACGCAAATTATTGTTTTTTCATCAGTATGAATTTGAGTGATAATCAAAGGAACTAATTTGGCTGTATATCTTCCCACATACATAACATTGGTAAGGTTTATTACCTGTATGTATCACTTATGTATCATTAACACTATTGAATTGCAAAACAATTTTTTGCATACATCACATTCTAATTCCATTAGTTTGTTTTAAAGATTTTGTATGATTATTACAACTTTAAATGTTCATTATGTAATTTTTTCTTACCTAAGTTTGATCCGAACAGTATAAGTCTTTTGAGTTGATTCATTTACAAACTAAATAAAAGCTGTTGCGATGATAGTTATAAATATTAGTAACTTGATAATTAAAGTGTTAAAATTATTTGTAACTGATAACAAACGTAGTGTTATGTAACCGGTGTATGAGCAATGGGCGGATGTGAATATTCTTTGTAATACTGTCCATAATTCAATGAGTATGCACTATGAGCACTAAGCAACAAATCCCCTTCACTAACGAAGAACTAGAGGTGGTAAAGAATAGCAGTACTATTTTATAGTAGTAGCAGGTTGCTAATAAAAAACCAAAATAACACTGACTGCTATTTTATATTACTTAGATTTTTGTACGCATAATTTTACGTACATTGGTAAAAATAATATGATAAAATGATATGAAATAAATGTGATATTTATGAAAAGACCTGTTCTTACTTGCTACTACCTGCTACTACAAAAAAAATATCATGACAAGAATGAATTAGCTGCTAATGATTACACCTGCTATGCAAGGTGGGTTAATTAAAATGACGGTTGATTTCTAAGGAAATATCAGTAGCTGATATTTTTCACTGCTATTTTCAAATAACATTCGCAGTTTCACTAATTTTAATAGCAGTTTACCACCACTACGAGTAACGCCTAACTTATAGTTGTGTAGTGCAGTATAAAACCACAACTATCTTATTTAAAAAATAGAATAGCTATCGGAAAAACCTACTGATAACATTGTTAATACTGCTAACTGTATACGCACTCTATCGGTAAGTCTTGCAAAACAATTTTAAATTGATAATGATGTGTAATTTAATTTTGTGTAAACTGAAAAATATTATGAATTATAAAGTCAATATACAAAATTATTTTAAAATTGTTATTTTGTTACATTCTAAGATTTAGTCACCATATTTTATTTGACAAAGACCCAGATAATTTTTTTTCATTTTTTCTTATTGATATTATAGATATAAAATAAAATAAATATATTTATACAAGTATAATTATTAAATTATTAATTATTATTATTAATTATTTATTATTTTATTATTTACATATATGACATACCATAGTATTTTGGTTCGCCCCCCCCAGGATAGAAGATCAGAAATAAACACAGACTATAAATAATTACTATTCTACACTACCCTTATTACATTCCCTATTAGTGATAACTACAACTATCATGCGGAAACAACAATACGAAGAACGTATTCGACAAAAAAAATAATCATTTAGTTGGGAGAATAATTAAAAACAGATTTCTTGAGTAAATTATTCAACATTTTATTTTATCATGACAATAATATTATGGTTGTTTGAACTAGAGTTTAATAAAATACAAACATACATTATTAATGAATCACCGGGACAATTGGCTGTCCCGAAACAAATCATCGGGACACCGGGACGCCATACTCAAAATCGGTACTGTCTCGGCCGAACCAGGACGTATGGCAACC
The DNA here is from genome assembly GCA_034509805.1 of Sipha maydis. Lineage (NCBI taxonomy): Eukaryota > Metazoa > Arthropoda > Insecta > Hemiptera > Aphididae > Sipha > Sipha maydis. The sequence goes on along the minus strand of JASXSY010003093.1, from coordinate 22,589 downwards.
CTAACCAAGACTGACTTGTGTGTCTTGCGTATTCTGCTTATGAACTAGTCGTCCGGTTCTAACACTTGAATCAGTAAATTTCTTGGACACTCGTACAGGAAAAGAATATTGTACATAGACATATGCATACAATCTGTTTACAATGTAATCAAATACCCATACACTTATATAAATACTTTTAATTACAATATTATTATAATATTCACGGGTTCATAACATAATGTACAATATGATACAGAGCTCCCCATTACCCCTCTACCATATGGTTATCATTTTTAATCATAGTTTAATTGTTATACTCCTTAAGAAGTTTCTTTATATAAGCATAAACGTTGATATCCGCGTTAATACATAAAAAATAAAATTTCCCAAGTATATTTATATTATACTATGTAAGTAGGAAAAAATGTAGGTTTGGGTGTCCTCCCCCTTAAAAAGTCCTCCCAAGCTACTCGCAATACACTAATAAAAACCATGATCTGCCCCTAAAATGCATCCCTCAATACAAACAAACCTAATGAAAACCACTACCCTCCCCTTAATTGAAACCTGCTCTACATAAAAACCGAGTGAAAACTAAGACCTTCCCTTAAATGTTAACCTCAGCCTCAGAAAAACCTAACTGTAACTCCCTCCCCTTAAACAGTGCTCTCAAACCGCACAACACCCACGCCTCTCCTAAACACTATTTTACCTCACACGTCCCGCTACGCGTCACCATCAGGGATAACAGTAATACATGTCCCATTTCACTGCAATAATGTACATCCTGTACAAAACACGATGTATCAAATCAGTCAATATGATCTACACTATACTGCATCATGAACAATTGTAAAAATCTTTAACACAAGGGAAAAAAAACAAATGTCAGATTAATTTCGTGCAGATAGAGTCTGTGTCTATGAGTATTATATCCTATATTTTTCTTTTTATAAAAATTATTATATTTGAGGCTAAAATATAATATAATCTTGGATCTAAGACCGTGATGCGTACTACGTTGGTATTAAATTTTTATCGTAAACATGCACTCTATTTGGAGTGCGTTGTAATATTCGACGTAATCGGCAGATGTAACGATATAAACTGAATATTATTTGAAAATCCAGAAACCACAACAATATATCATTAATCTGTAAACCAAACTACAGTAAAGTATACATTTTAGACGGTACCGCACACCAGGGGTGTCCTCCGAGTGGAACGGAGCAGTCACTTCATTGCCTTTTTTTTAAAAATATTCATCGTGTATATCGCACTAGAAACATACATAAATGTGAATACGTGTATGAAGTTCGCTTCTCCCCTCCGTCCAAAAACCATAAAAGGCTTTAGGGACGCTACTGCCGTACACAGGGCAAACCAGGGACGTGTTTAACAATTAAAAATATTGTCATTAAGTAAGCTCACGCAGTCCTCATAAACCGTTATCCGTAACGAGGTTCTCCGAAACAATTATTTTCCCCGTGCCTTAGACGTAACGATGGGTAATAACTAGGGCAGAGGATTTGAAACATTTTCATATTTGTTTTGCACAGTTACAAAAATAGTAGAGTACGAAACAAATACGTTTTATGCTTTCATGAAGCTAGTTTTGAACTTTTATTTTGCATATAAACGCATATTTTGAGTCCTTTTTGTTTTTAGGGAATATTTTACACTTTTATACGCTATTTTATACTTTTTGAGACATGTTTAACTTAAATCGATTTTTTTCCAAAGTGACGGTTTTTTTTTTTCAAACAATACAGTCAAAATGTTTGGATAAACATTTATTTATTTTTAATTTTTGTCGTGTAATATGGTTTTTGGCTGTCTGCGGGCACACATTTTTCCTAGAAGCGATAACGATCTAACGTAATTTCTTTACAGAAAATTAAGTAAAAAATACATTTGTTTATTTGGCTATGGCATATAATATATTTAAATTATGTCATTGTTTTGACTTGTTTTAAACGCTATTTATTTTATTAACACTTTTAAATAAAAAGGCTAAAACACTTTTCAAGTGTATAAGTGTTTGCATTTTTAGAATTACTAGTCCTGTGCCTTTATAATAACGTTGATCGGTTCGATCGTAATAATTTGCGTGGCAAGGAATAATTTTTGTCGATTGAGATGCGTCCCTTATTAGCCGCAGTGTACGCAACACATTGTGGTCCACGGTGTCTCCGAAACTTTATCGGCGTACAACGAATAGATGGCGGTAGGTATGGTGTAATGTAACATTGTATTGTGTTTGTGGATAGTTGTGCGTTATCTTGAAAGACAGATAACAAACGTACGTTACTCTTATAACATCACTCGTTATCGCCGAACACCTGGTAAATACGTTATTATTTATGTTAAATTTAAATTTAATTTTTTTTTTTTTTCTGCTCGTTATTAGCCTTTTAATTACCATCCTATTATTCTTGTTCGATACTGAATTATTGTTATATTTCTCTATTCGGTTTTCTCGTCGTACAGGCGTACAGCGGATCAGCACAACACCGCGGTGGAGTAAAACACGTTCCGTATCCCGTTGAATAATTTCCAATTGGCGTATCTTCGAGGTTCGTATACGGTTTTGTCATTCAGACGAAGTACCATTGTTACAACGATTTAGATTTATAAGAAACCCATGTCCATGTGACAGTCATCGTCGCTCCACACCGGCCTTAGTGTCTTAACGTAATCATGATGTTTTTGTCAGTAATTTTCTTTGCTTCACGATTTCGACGACAACGTTCTCTTGCCATTTCAAATGTAACGGTAATGGTGTACCTACCTTGGAAGAATGTCATCATGTGATTTCCAGTGGTAGTATAACTGAGATGCAAACCTTAAAATAATATTGAAAAGGTGTACTCCATACCATCTAAACTTATTTTAATGTAATTAATAGTTTATAGCCTGTGAAAATTGTACTACTCCTTTTTTAGTTTATTTGAATGAATATTTTCATTACAGAACTATTGAGATCAGTGGCACATATCCTAAAAATATAAGTTTCAAATAATATAGTAAGTGCTACTTCCATACATAATAGATGTATTTTATACATTTCACAGTTGTGATATTATTGCTTTTGAATACCAATTACCATCTGTAACATTTTGTTTATAAATATTTAAATTTATTTCATAACTTTGTATAATATTAACATAGTATGTAAATATAGTGTTTATATAGAATTCTTATTATAATAAAAATCATAACTAATAATATAATTTTGTTTTAGGACCATGGACTCATTTAAAAGTAATGAATTAGTTGATGTTTCACTTATTGAATGGCGTACACCTGAAATTGTGAAAAATAAAACATGCGAAGAAAATTGCGCTAATAACCCATTTGATATAATGGAGTTGAAAGCAGCTACTATGGATCCTTTTGATTTAGTTCCATGTCAAACGCCAACAAAAAGAGATCCACCATGTGGTAACATATTGAGCCCTTTATTTGAAGTAACATTTAATCAGATGAAAAGAAGTGTATCCTTAACTGATATTAATGGTGTTGCCAAAATCTTAGAAAAAAATTGTATAGATCAGAATAAAGATCAAATTAATGAAAGCCAATTAAAAGATAATGTGACCACTTGTACTGAAAAAAAAAATTGTAATCAGTCAATAGAAAATGTCCCAGTACATGAAGATGTAAACAAAATAAAAACCCAAGTAGAAAATAGTATATTAGTTTCAACACAAGATTTTAAAGAAACGGATATTGAAAAAAGTTCAGTATGTAATGAAGAAGAAAAAAAACTAATCAGAGAACAAACACGACAACATATCAGTATGCTTATTGAAAAGGGTAAACAAAAATATGAAGTTGAATGTTCCCGAAAGTCATTGTTTTGTACACCACAACGTAACGTAGAATCTAGTTTGAATAAAACTGAAAATGAATTTAATAGAGGATTTATTCATAACTATTCTGATAGCTTTAGTTATACTGGCAGTAAAAATGTGTCTGTAAGTTATAATAATATTAAAACCTTAATTTTATTAAAAAATTAAATGTTTTTGTTAAAACATTTTATATATTTTAAAACTAAAATATATTTATTTTGCTGAGAGTAATTTTTCTAATATTGTTTAGGACGATATGGCTAATAATATTAACAATAAATCAAATGGTAGTTCTGAAATTGCTACCAATGAACTGAATTCGTTTGATTTAAATTCTCTAAAACCAGAATGGATAGTGGATAATTTCAGTGATAGTGATTTAGAAGTCCATTCTGTAAGATCGTGTAAATAATCCATTTTATTCATTATTTTTAACTTGTATTATATTTAGGACAAATCTATAGCAGTTGAAGAAACAACTAATATTGATGATCAAGTTGATGTTAAGTTAAAAACTCTCAATCGCATTGGTAATTCTTTTATGAATAAAAATATTAATTTTTTTTACAATACAATAAATAAAAACCATACATTTAAATATCAATTGATTTGTATTATTTGAGAAATAATCATGTTATTAATATATATTTAGATTCAAATAAATCTGCAAATTAATATTTTTGATTAGACTGTTGATTGGTTGTATATTATTTTATTATTATTTAAGGAATGGTTGAAAAACAATCTAATGGATGTCAGGCTATCTTAAAATCTATGCAGAATAAAAGAGTACAAACTAAAGGTCCATTTCTAGCTAATGTTCCTCTTCAACAAATGGTGCAAAACTATGAGGAGGTAGAAGTCAAAAAAATTATTCCAGAGTCTGATTGCTCCAAAAAAGTATGTTGAGATTGTACAAGACTAGTTTATTTATTTTTAAGTATCATTCATAATTTTTGTATTTTTCTCGTTATAATTTTTAGTACGATTTTTAATATTTTTATCATTATCATGATTTACATGGCATTTAATTGCACATCATGTATCATTGTTAATTATTAAAAAAAATTATAAATAGTTAGTCATTTAGAGTTTTAGTTAAATATGTATTAATATATTTCATGTTTTGGTTTAGTTGAAACCTGTTGCTGCTTCTACGCCTACTTTGAACATTGTTCCATTTAAAACCCCTACATCTGTTGAATCTTCTATTAAATCAAGGTAACCAATTATATAATAATAAAAATTGTTTCAGCCTTATATATACAGTGTGTAATCGGTTGTTGGAAACGCTCTATAAATTAACAAATATTAAAGATATTTTAAGTCTGTTTGTGGTGCTTAACAAAGTTTGTTATAACTTATTTAAGTAATTAAACAATTTTTATGCCATTTCATTTTGCGCGTGGGTATAACAACTATTTTTTTTTTAAATGGTGTGACCTCTATTTTTGACTACAAATTATTTTTCTTTGTATTTTTTAATGAATTTTGGTAGTTGAATTTCTTTTCTAAGTTGAAAAATGGTCGAGTTATAGCAATTTGAATTTATGTTATTTACACGGGTATAACAGATTACACAATACGTAGTTAATAATAATAAGTATGTAAAAGTAAATAATCCAATTTATGAAACACCTGTTTATCTATTTTTGACTACAAATTATTTTTCTTTGTATTTTTTTAAATGAATTTTGGTAGTTGAATTTCTTTTCTAAGATGAAAAATGGCAGAGTTATAGCAATTTGAATTTATGTTATTTACATGGGTATAATTGCTATAACTCGGCCATTTTTCATCTTAGAAAAGAAATTCAACTACCAAAATTCATTAAAAAAATACAAAGAAAAATAATTTGTAGTCAAAAATAGGTCATGCCATTTAAAAAAAAGTTGTTATGCGCATGCGCGAAATGAAATGGCATAAAAATTGTTTAATTACTTTAATAAGTTATGACAAACTTTGTTTAGCACCACAAACAAACAGTTTTAAAATATCTTTAATATTTGTTAAGTTATAGAGTGTTTCCAACAACCGATTACACACTGTATATATTAATTTTATATTGATAAATTTGAACAGTTTTTTTTTTTTAATTATTTGGAATCAATTAGGTAGGTAGAGATGAGTTTGTATAATATAGCTTATCAGAGTTATAATTTATAAATAGCCATACAATGCAAATTATATCTACAGTTTAATTAAAATTATTTAATTTTAAGTCTTTCAAACCACTTTTACTTATTACCATTAATAGTACCTAATATAAGTATTTAGTCCATATATTTATGTGTATTGAATTTTTAGCTATATTGATTAATCAGTTTTATTTTTTAATTACAGTCCTTCAATTCGTCGATCAATAGCCAGTTCCATTGAAAGTCCAAGTACCCCGCTTAATGTTACCAAATGTATTGGAAAAATCTCAAAAACTGTAAGTTAGATTTTATTAGTTTTATCTGATTATTTTTTTTTATATATTCTGACATGTTTTGTATAACTGTTTTAAACATCAAGAATGAAAAAAAGTTATCTTTGTTAAATAATTCACGTTTGACCAATTCAACAAATAAACGTTCAAATGTAAGTGTGGTTAAAATGAAATATAGTGTGTACTGCATTTATTAATACATATTTTAAATTTTAGACTACAATTGTTTTATTTGATGGCGCTAATGTAAATAGGAATGAAGCTATACAGTTTTTCAAATTGAATAAATCCAAAGTAAGAATTAATGTATTTTCTGTATTATTTATGTAATAATACAATATTATATGATTTTAGTCTGAAAGTAAAATTGGGAAGATTCCAAAACCGAAAATAAGTGTAAGTTAACAGTATTTTTATTCAAATGATTTCTTAAAATATTTTATTTTGTGTACAACAGAATATTTATAAATTATTAAATATTAAGTAATTTTATACCTACATTTATATATTTTAACAGGGCTTGCCAGTATCAAAAAGATTTACTATGTCATTTAAAGGGAAAGAAAATGTAAGACCTTAGTCGATTAACTTAGGTATAATTATGATGCGTAATAATTATGGCATATTTAAAAAAATTAAGATATTTGTATACATTATATGTTAAATTACTTATTATTATCTTTTTATTATAGTGATTTTTTGTAATTCTTATTAACACTATTTTTTAAAATAAAAAAAAATCATATTCTTTTTTTAAAGTCTGATGTATAAACATTATATAATAAATATTGTATCTTTTTTATTTAAATAAAAGACTATTTTATATAAAGTTATTTTAATTTTTTTCATATTTTTATGTTTACAACTTTTAAATGTATGATATGTAAAACGTAAACAACATTGCTTATATTCATTTACCTCAAGGAATGTGAAAAAATCTATAAAATTAAATGCATGTTGTTTAATCAAAGTATAATTAATTAAAACAAAAAATGGTAGTCCATGCAAAATTATGAAAATAAGTATACAAAATATGTACAACATTAAACATGTTTAGATAAAAATGTTTTAACTTACAAAAAAATATATTATTTATAAAATGAATTTTACATTGGTGGTTGTGTTAGTCGTTTGTAATCAACTTTTTCCAAGTGTACAAGTGGCTTCAACTGCTCGGCAAATACACGCATGTCTTCAGCTATTGCATCTTGATTACTGGGTGCCAGAACACTCAATTCCACTAGATAAGATTGAGATATTGGATCAACACTTTCTGGTGCTGGTTTTCCCACCACCATCATCTGTAGTCGAGACAAAAACAGACGTTTTAATAAAAATTATCCAAATAAACATACGACTGATATAACCAACCTTAAAAATTTTTGACACAGTAATCTTCATTCTGCCTTTACGAAACATGTAACCACGTAAAATATACTCAAAATCCATACGGAATCCCATTTCAGTGAGGAAATCGACAATCGTCGGCGTTGTAGCTACATCGATACTATTTCGTAGGATTGTAGGTCTGGACTTGTCACCTGAAAATGGAATGATCAAACAATTACAGTTCACTTACAATTAAGTTACAAATTACAATAAGATGTGTACCAAGTTCGGGTTGTCCTATATAACGCAGCTGATATGGCATGTCTAAGTAATCTATTGCTCTCCTTACTCTTAATGTAAGTGGTTGTGGGATAACGTTTCCTAGAATAAAAAAAATTTATCAAGAATAACTCAAAACCGTAATGAGCGCATGGCCAGAAGGTTGTTGCACCATTAGAGACTAGCAATTACTTATGCTGAAACACATTTCATGATCGTGAAAAGTCTCTGGGCCAGAATCGACATTGTCGCAAAGACCTCGTAGCCTGTGCAACAGCACCTCGACAGCCGAGTCTAGGACGCTGCCTTGCAACAGATACTCCTGGTTCGGAACAATGTTATTCTTCATGGCTGCGGTCAAGCTGTCCATCGCCGGTATAGGCGCTTCCTGAAACAACAACAATTCGATATTTTGTACAACGTTCGCTGTTGTCTGCTACGAACATAGCAGAACGGATAACTCACCTTCAAAGCTTCCATGTCGCGTGGTTCCCTAAAGAATACTTATTCTAAAAAGCGAAATTGATTGAAAATGTTAACAACGTCACTCCAAATAGTTTTTGTTAACTGTACCAGTAGTACATTGTTTTACGGTTTGTTTTTATTTACGATTCTACTACGAAAAATCAAATCTTCCGGCGCGGTGTACGATAACATCGATAAAAGCTTGGAAAGTAAATGAAACGATAACAAGATTTTTATCTCTTATCATTTTTTTTAGGTTATCGGTCTCTTCGGAAAAAATAATTAAAACAATTGGTTCAGGAACTGTGCAAGATTTGACTTCTGAAACATTATTGTCTTCAATAAATATTCAACAGCGCATTAGTGATTGCTTTATTTTGTTGAAACGTGAGTATAGTCCTATTAGATTATTAAACAACAATTTGCCTACGACGGTGAACATTATATTTAAGTATACGGTTTTCTGAGTATCATGGACATAATGTAATAATTTTTGATCCGCATTCAATTTACCCCTTTGATTTTTATTGAATAAGACCAGTAGTATCCTGAAGATATTGCACGCAAAGAACAAACTATTGACTGCTCACCTGCAATCCAACCAGTTAGAATTGAATACGAGTTAATGCCTTTTGTATTTTGACATTTTCATGTACTTTCCTTGAGAATAGCTTACACTTTTAGACAATAGAACCGGCATTGAAAAAAGCTCAAACTTTTAAGTAGGGATCGGAAGTCTTTGCTTTCCGTAACATGCAACTGGACCGTCTCTGAATAAGTGTGAAAAATATACGAAACATTATGTAGAATCAAAATTTTATTACCAATTAAAATTAGGTGTATATTTCATTGGGGTTATCGTTAAAAATATATTCATATTTTTGTTTCCCATAAATTCTTCTGAATTTAATATATTAATTATTATCTTAATATTTATTTTTAATTATTTAAAAAATATTTATTCTATAGTAGTTATATAAACAATGAGAGCGTATAGAATAATAAAGAAGCTGATGCCATCCAGTGGGGGAGGTGATGATTATGAAAAGGCAAAAAAATCCATACGTTTAGCCAGATATGGTTGTGCAAATAGGCCTTTTTATCACATCGTAGTTGTACTTGTAAGTATATATAAATACATTAAAAAATGTTCTTTAAAATAAATTTTTTTTTTTTTTTTTTAGCAAAGACGTGATTGTAAAGCACATCCAATTGAACAATTAGGAACTTATGATCCTATGGAAAACTACAAAGGAGAAAAACTGGTCAGTTTAAATTTGGAAAGAATTAAGTATTGGATGGCAAAAAAGGCCAGACTATCTAATCCAGTTGCTGAGTTATTAGGTTTGTGCTATAATCCATTTATGATTATTTATTCAATCATTATAATGTGTACATTTTTGTAAGTTTAATTATGAGTTATTGGAAATTAGTCAATTATCCATTTGAAAATTATTGGTAAGATAAGAGTTAAACTAAAAGTTAGTAAATTTATATGGTAGGTTATCAATATTAACAATATCAATATACTATGAAATATAATAAAAAAATACTATCAATTAAATTAATATTTTATTTGTATTTAATAAAAAATGATAAGTGTACATGCAATTTATTTTTTAATTTCTATTTGAATTGATGTTTTTTTAAGTTAACATTTTTCACATGAATCTAGTTCAGTTTTAATTACTTGTGTTTAGCTATTAAACATGAACCAAATACTTAATATTAGATTCTGTTCAATATTTTAGATTTTAAATATTTATTACTAATTTGACCATAAAATATTTTCATTCAAATTAGAGTCAGTAACTGGTGTTTAATTTTTAATATCCTATAAATGTCTTCATACTGATTGTAAGCTATAAAAGTGATTATCTATTAAAGCAATTTAAAAAAACTGAATAATAACATAATTTCTGTAAATTGGTCCCTTAGTTTTGAACTGCTTTTATTAGGTATAAATTATAAATCCAATTTTAAAAAGAAAGAAAACCACTTTAATTATATTATAATTGTTTTATTTTTATTTTTTTTGCGTGTTAATGGCTAATATATTTTATGTGCTTGACATACATCAATAAAAAATACTTATAACGTGTTAGATATTATTTAGCCTACATTAAGTTACATGAATATTCTTTGAATACAATTAGTAATACAAGTCAAAATATTTATTTCATTACATAATTTTGATAAAAGTGCTATATTTTTTTCATAAAGAATATCTTTTCTTTCTCATATTATATAACATAATTACCATTTTAAAATGTTTATATTATTTAAAATTTCTTGATTAAAGTGTCATAATATTCAAATTTGAAAAATAATTTTACAAGATCTGAGGGAAATATGTGTATCAACTAAATTGGCGTTGAAGCTGTTAATTTTGTTCATAATAATATAGATTTTAAACTTTTTATTTTCAGGTTTATCTGGATTTCTACCTATGCATCCTCGTACCTACATGACAGCTTGGAGGAATAGGCAACAAAGTAAAACTGAAACCCAACCTAGTGAAACAGCGACCAATTAAGTTTTATTATTATTGTGTATTTGTTTACCCATTTTATTGTAGATTGTTAAATTGCCATGATGCTTGTCTATAGTATTGTGGTAAGTGCATGAAATGCAAAAATAAAATAGAATTCTGTACATATGTATTGTTGTTTTAATGTTTTTTTTTTTTTTTATTAAAATAAACAAAATACAATTTCAAAATAGATAAAAAAAATTATTATATGTTATATTGTTGCTTTCAAAATTAATAACTTTTTTTAAATATTTTTGGCCAAAACGCCTATAATTTGAATTTATTAATATAATTTATATTCAAATAGCTGTAATTAATTCTAGTCGAATAATTTACCGATCATCTCTAATCAAAGCTTCAGTGGTAAGCAAATTGTTGTCATAATCAAGTAAATAATGATAGTCAATAATTTAATGATACAAGTAGATCATGACAGTTAGGGCAAAAATAAAAGATGTTTCCCTACATTTTTGTTTACCAGATTTAATAAAATATTTATATAAATAATTTATAATGTAATGTGTACCTAGTATAAATGATAAATTAAATTAAACAATAAATATATTTTTATGTTGTAATAAAAATCTTCAACGCTCTATGATTAAAATTTGCTTCTTTCCTCCCCCAAACCTATTAATTCAAAGTCATCTTTAAATACGAGAATATTAATCTTAGAATATTCAGCTAGGTCGCCTAAATTTCGAACTATCCAAAGTCTTTTTATAAGATATCGTGTAGGTGCTTAATGTATGTATATCATTACCGAAAAAGAAATAATGTAGTTACTTAAGAAAAACAAAACAATTATTGTGATTTTTAATTTATATTAATAATAGTCAATAAACAAAGTGGATAAAATAAATAATAAATAAATAAATAAATAAAAGAACATGTAGAATATGAATAAAATAATTAATAAATATTCAATAATCGTAAGACGACATTTCCTTGTCGTTGTAAAATTGACGGTCGTCGAGACTGTTGTCCATTGCACGGCCGAGCGTGCTTACAAACGACTTGGCTCTAGATGACAAATACCGATCGACTTGGCCCAGCACTGTCATGAACTGTATCATTTTCTCCAAGTCTGAGTTAACCTTCTCGGCCCTCTCGTCGTTTGAAATCTGCGGCCGTGATTTCTGGTGCAAATCTTCCAAGCGAATATGGTTGGAATGTGGCTTGGACAGTTGATACCCGTCTTTGGCGGAAATGTGACTGTTGCGTAATGAGCGGTTATTTCCTAAAACAATTCATTGATATGATAGCTTGGATGTGATGAGTATAACTGAGGCAATGGAAGAGAGTAATTCAACGATATCGTAGATAAATAAAAGTTGGAATGTGTTGAGGAGGCTAATCATTCCATATTTAGGATGGATGTGATTGTATTGCATATGTGAGAAGGGATATAGTATGGTTCCTAGATGGAACACTAAAAGAGATCGAAAACAGATCGGAAACATTGAGCCATTTAGTAGTGTAAAGATAAAATGAACATCCGTAAAAGTAGGAAGAACAAGAATATATTTAAGGATGAGTTTGTGGAATAGTACCTAGTCGTGAAGAGGACGAACAATCTTAAGAACTAAAATGGCGTAAGAAATGAGCCGGTTTTGAACTCGCTAAGTCGGTCCTCGTCCAAATGATATTGCCACACAAGTACACAGTTGTACCGTATTCTAGATACTAGATGTGTAGGTACTTTAAATAGAGCGGACCAAAGAAAAATAGAGGGAACTCGGAAACGAAGGCATGGGATGGATGTAAAAAGTCTAGTATTGCGTTTACTTTAAGAGCTCTATTAATGGTTAGGATAGGTAAGTGATCAAAATTAAGATTATGATTATGGGGGTTGGAAGCGGCGATTTTCTGTCTTTGTCTAACACACGTGAAACATAGGATTTTAGACGTGTTCTATTTTCAACGTACCGATTGATATAATAAAGCGATAAGAATTCTGAAAACAGATTTGAGTTTGTCGTCAAGTCTACTTGAGATCGAATTTCCCACATTTTTGATTTTTTGATTAAAACTTTTCCAAAAATTGAAATATGTCAATTTTTTTAATTACTCTTTTTTAATATATCGATTTTAGGATTTTAGGAGGGTAATATCAAAAATGTGGGAAAGTCGATCTCAAGTAGACTTGACGACAAATTCAAATCTGTTTTCAGAATTCTTATCGCTTTATTATATTAATCGGTACGTTGTAACTAGAACACGTCTATAATCCTATGCTTCACGTGTGTTAGACAAAGACAGAAAATCGCCGCTTCCGATCCCCTTAAGATAGAACCCTATAGGTCTTCAACGCTGATCACGTGTTTCAGTAGGGAGTCATTGAGAGAAAGAAATAAAGAAAAGTTGGATAGTATGAAAACGTTTCCTACTAAGAGATCATAAAATATGGCAATAAATAAATTATTATTAGTGAGTGAATAATTTCTTAAAAACATTTTTTGAAAATCATATCCGATTACGATCAAATGTATATTCTGTCTGCCATATATACTCGTATATATATATATATATAATATTTATAATATACTCGTAAGTCGGAAAAAGTATCGTAAAAAGTTTATTTAGTCCATTTTTATTTATTCGTCATGATATTCCGATGCAATCTACTTTTTCCTCTACAAATGCGTTTTCTGGAGTTCCATGAAGAGGTTTTAGTAAAATAGCACGCTAAGTACTACGCGAAATTTTAATTTCTGTCGTCTATAAGAAGAAAAGAAACAAAAGCAGACTGTCACGCACGTTGAGTCGATGCACTATTGTTCTAACTATTAAAACAATAATAATAACAATAATTATGAACCGTATTTCTTTTACAGCAACGCGAAAGGAGAACGTCATCACACGCATATAGGTAAACATAGGACAGACGATTTGCTTACGTACGAAAAAAAAAAAAAACGATCAAAGATCACGTAATGTGTAAATATCTGTATTTTAAATAAAATTCGATCTGCAATCGTTATTCCGGCTCAAACGTATTCGGACGAGGCGCGTACGTATAAATAATGCGTGTAGGTACGTGGTCAAACCGTCATTTACAATGTTATAACTTTAAAAATGTGTGTGTAACACAACAGCGTGTGTGTTTGTCGTATTTATTCGTATCTTTGTTGCACGTTTGTTCATGGTGGTAAGTGTAACCGGCAAGCGCGCCCGCAGGATAAAATCCCACCAGAGGCAAGATAAAAATTACTTAAAATATAATATACTCATTAACTGACTAGTTAAATAATAGTATAATCAAATTTACTATTAATTAATTTTCATATAATTACTGATGAGCTCGAAAAAGTTTTATTCTATATGACTTTATATTATTTTATATTTTAGATGGTAAAATGGAATACCATGCATGATATTAAAATACAGTTAAAAATTCCCAGGGGGAGCAATGCCTCCCCTGCGGGCGTCCTTGGTAAGCGGGGGTTTATTATATTTTACGTTGGAACGAATTGAGATTTTTATGATTTTTTTATACGAATTTCCCTCTGACCACGTACAATAATTTGAAATAGGCGCGGCAAGAATTGTCTGAAAGAATTGCACCGTAGTATACGGTTTGACTCGGTAAAATACAAAACCTTGAATAATTATATAAACTATGTAAACATATCAACGTTAACATTTTTTTTAGTATATTTTGAATTTATTATTTGGAAAAAAGTTACGATTGTTTATATTCATGTCGCTTTTACCGATAAAATATGAAAGCATGTATGTATTAATTATTAGCGTTGCACAACTATTGATTTTCAACTATCGATATCGGTTCCTTTATATCGATGTTCTGATATCGATATAATAAGAAGTAGATTTTCGAATAGACAGAGTAGGTGGCAGGAATGTCATTTAGGGGACATAGAAACAATCCCTCTCTCCCTCTTAACCGTATTGTAGTAATTACGAATTAAGATATACAATAAATACCACTTTATTGCACATTATTTAAGTCTCAATAATTTTGAAGAAGGTTAATCGTCCCTTCTAAAATAAACGCCAATTTGCAGGACTGATAGGTGGCTGCTTAGAGCGGCACATTTTATAGTACTTTATCAAAACATAACATTCGAATAAATAAAAAAAATTTTATTTTATGTTTTTGAAAAATTATGTAATGTTTACTTAACCATGGTTTTAATAATGGTGGTTCACAAAAATGATAATGTTGTATATTTTCATGAAAATTTAATGAACATTCATTGATATTTTTCTAAAATAGGCTAAATAATTAAAAGCGAGAAAAAAATTGCATAAAAATGAAAAAGGGATTATAGTAGGTACTGTTATATTTAATTAGAGTGGCAAATTTTTAGTGCCTAGAACTGTAAAAAAAATGCAATCCGCTTTTTAATAATATGATTTATAAAACTAAAAACAATACAATACTAAATACAAAATGTACAACTTTTTTAAATTTTATTATGGATTTTTTTTTTTTAAATTGCGATGTAAAAAAATAGTTTTCATATTATAGGATGTAGAAAATTATGACCACTTGATATCAAAATACTTTTGGTTAATTAGTCACATCAATATCGTTAAAATTGGTCCGATATCGATATCGAATTACTATATTGTTTTGCATCACTAATTATTCTCCTAGGATAGGTATATACGCGTAATATTTTGATACAAACAACAAATGTGAGTTGTGACAGTATGTGACCTTTGTCAAGTCATTATTCTATTATGTGGTTAAGTGGACTATAGTGTTAATAATACCATATAATACATAATAATTATGTTAATAATATTATTATGGGCATCATGCATACACGTGTATGAAATTATATTATCCCATTGGATGATACATATCATATTATAATAATAATATTTTATGTTTTCAGGCGGAATAATGTTTGTGCGGAGCGGACAGTTTTCACAACCGACTGTTGAAATTAAAATAATTTAGACGGAAAGGTTATCAGGGAAGTCGCAATCATCATTATGCTCTCAGCTTTTACCATTATACGCGTGAAATAATCGTTTTCATGTATGATGTACAATATTCTTGTGCAGGGTTTCTCTTTAAAACCCCGAAATAAAATCCAACGAAAACGTCCGAATCTCACGGATACCCGGTTCCACTCGGTTCGTAATGTGTTCATGGTACGCGATGTGCGTAGAATATTCGTTCTGAATACGGAGCCAAGAAATTGATATTAAGCCTAATAATCGGAATTCAACTCTCGAGATTTTCACGTGGTCAAACACATACGGCAACATTGTGATTCACAATAGTTGCTCGTACATTGTTTGATCGTTTACAAACTTAAAATATCATGTTGGATTATACAGGATTGACGATCGTTCGGCTAAGCTTTACATTATCATAAACTTTTACCGGTTCGACATTCGTCGAAGACATTGGGTTTTTGTACACAGAAATGTACAGATCGATCACAATGATTCTGTTTCGATCAGTGATAGATTCAAAAAACATCTATCATCGATTGAGAATAAAGCAGAAAATTCGATACAAATTATAATAATCGTAGAAAATAAAAAATAACAATTTAACTTGAAATTAACTTGAAAATATCATCCCGTTCATATGCGCCTTCGGCTTAGTGTTCTAAGGGACGACCGTTGCAATTACCGTTCAACCCTTAAAGTAGTTTTTTTTTCGTTGTGATTGTGCAAAATCGGATTGTTAATTACATAATTATACCATAAGCGTATATACTTGTAGTATCGATCGAACGAGTATTTCCCATTACCGTGTAGGAACTAATAAATCGTTATTTAACCGCGTAAGGACTTTTATCGAAAAATGCTTAGTCACAGTGCCACGTGTAGAATTCCAGGAATGGACGTGTGCGGCAGGACCGCTGGGAAAAAAAACCGAAAACCCTATCCTCATCAGATAATGTTCAACTAGCGTCAGCAGCGGATCACGGGAGTGCACACAACGCGCATGTATAATTTTTAATTGGTGCTATGTACAGTCCGCACAATATATCATGTATCCGACCATAGCTAGCCGTAACGTTATTATTAGGTAGTGTTTGGGCATGTATGATATAATTATTGTAATTACAAAAAATATGCGATAAACCGACTCAATCGCCGGTTCGTTACGAAAAACATGCCACTGCGTGCATTTCTTTTGTGCCATCATAATTATTTCTCCTCGCCTTCGCGGCGGTTTATACAATTATATTGTGCTAAATCAATCGGTAATTTTAAATGCTAGATTTATCACGAAACCTTATTACACGTCGGGCAAAATAGTCTTATCACCGTTACTCATTGAGATTAAAAATACTGAAATAGGTCAGATGGTGTTAGCTTGCACGTAGTACGTATACGATGACTAGCAGTGTAAAATTAACACAACAACTACGGCCGTTGCTGAAATTCTTAAAACCTGCGATAAATTGATTTTTAAAAAAATATATATAATAAAACATAATACAACATAATATTTTTTACATAATTATAACATAATATTTTTTTCAAACGTTATGTGAATTTTAATATCGCTTGTGCGAAACATAATTAGGTATTGTGATACCGCAAAAATGCAATAAGCAATTACCATAAGCAAAAATATAATAATTATAACAGAAACGTGAATAGATATGGATGCATTTATATATTCCGTTATTAAATCATATTGGTTTCGAATTACTACGCGTCTGGAGGAATGAAATGAAATACTTTTTTTCAGATTTTAGAACTTTTAGTTTGTAAAGTAAATATGCTGATTTTTATCCTCTTCTTGATCCCCCCCTTCCATCCGTTGATGAAATACGTACCGTAAGATTTCAAGTAATTGTTGATTACAGATTCTAATTATAAATTAAAACAGTTTAGAGTAATGAGCAGAGCTGTAGCAAAGGGGGAGCGAGAGGTGCCTACGTTCCGGCCGCGATTCCCGGAAGGACGCTAAAATGAAAAATTTGCATTTTTTATTAAAAATGACAACGGTTAATGTTGTATATTTTATTTACTAAAAATTCAACGACATGTTGTAAATATTAATTGAAGCAATCGTCGAAAATAATTTCTAATAATTCTAATATTTTCAAGTAATAATTACATAAGGACGAATTTTTTTAAATTACACCCCAGACACAATAATTGGTTCCTACGACACTGGTAACAAGTCATACATGGACTGTACTTATGAATAGTATATTACTATAATAATATTATTCTCAAAATTTCTATTACCAATAAATGAAATTATTAAAATAATTATATACTTATGATATTATTTTTGATGTTATTACGTGTTGGATGTCACTAGAAAAATATATTTTACACCTAGTTCAAATCAAACTTTTAACGATGTTTTGTTCCGATATTGTACGTTCCAGTTCCTACTCATGCACCAGTGTAACCTATACAACCTATCTACGTATTCGTTTTACATATTGCGTTCAAACCCCCGATCGTTTCCGTACTGTGATAATAATACACTAATTACCAGTAGTAGTAAATTTGACGGATCCTCCGGCCGGAATCTTTTTCGACGAGGCAGACGTCTTGGGAAGTTTACCCACTTCCGGTATGCCGCGAGCCTTAGATGCCTGTGTCGGGTGGTAAAACGTTCCGAGCATTGACTCGCTGTGTTGGCTGGCGGTCGGCGACGCGACAACGACCGACTGCAACAGATAGCGGAAACATGTTATTAGAACAAAACGACATCATTGTAAACATAAGAAATTAGAAACGGAACACGGTTGGACATTAAAGTACGGCTGTCGGTGTATTTATTAAATGTGTGACTCGATGCGCACCTGGACGACGACGTAAAGTACGATCGTTCTGTATATCATCGTGGAAAAACTGTGCTCGGCCCGTCGGCCGGAGTTCGCTTTATAAACGTCTAAGCGAAGCGTTTTTTTTTTTTTTTTTCAGCTGGAATTTCCAAAACAATAAACCCACTCAGTGTTTACCTTCCCGTCTGCCGTCTCCGTACCAATTTTTAATGTTCATTATTTTGATATATTATGCAAATATTTATAATGTATATACTTGTGTGCAAGTGTGCGTGTACGTGTTCGACGAAAGTGCCTAATGCATATTTTATTCGTGTATACATAATATATATATATATATATATATATATATATATATATATATATATATTAAATATGTTTTATTTTTCAGTGACTGTGTGACGATGTCAATAATAATAACAACGTGCGACGTGCATTGTTTCTGCAACATGTGCGCGTGAACACGAAGCGATTTCGAAACGTGAGTCCCGGAAACCGCGGTCCGAGTTCTTTGTCGCCGACGATCGACATATTTTTATACATTTGAATAAATATTACCTGTATTGCCAATAGGCCCGAATAAGGTATCAAAAAAATGATCGGATTCAACTAACTAAGTAATCGTGAATAAATAACAGTAGTGAAATATCTTCCACTCCAAATTGTGTACTTCCCGATAGGTTTATTTTGTTTATTTAAAATTAAAACATTATCAGAGATTACTGCAGGGCCTCACTGAGACAGACACCTTGTAGTTTTATTTAGTTATTCTTATCACCTCGCCGAAGTTTAATATTTTCTGCAGTTCTGTGTTATACTCGATGTCATTCAATTTTCTACGCCTTTTAAAAAATGTAAACTCGTATTCCGTCATTGTTTTTTGTTTCAATTTATGTTGCTCATCATACTCATTACCAACATTCCTGTGTAGATTTTACACATCAATAATATGCGTATACTACAATTCATACGTACCTGTACTTGAATAAAAAGTGATGTAATTTATATTGGTGCAAATCGGGGGGGGGGGGGGGGGGGGGGTAAAGCTCTTCCCAAAAAACTAATGATTACATATTAAATTGTAAATTTTTAAGCTATTGCAAAGCTCCTTCAATAATCTAAAACACTATTTGCACCTATGCATCTATTATTATAATAAGTAAATAAATGCTCGTTTACAGAGTTGCAGATTACGCCCAAAATGTATAAAAATAAAAACCTGTTCTACAACGTATTTTAAACATACCACAACATACGTCTGCTATGTAAATTTTTGTCCTTAAAAGTAATTTTGTCTGTTTTTAATATTTATAATAGCCCAATATCTTAGGACTTATTGACTTGAGTCAAAATCATATCGCACGTGATTAGCGCAAGTATTTGGATGTCTACTAGATACGTCTATACGATAACGACTATCGGTTAGGTTCCTATTGACAATAACTACCCTGTCGAACAATGGAGATTTTTTATAAAGTCATAATTTGGTTGCTCTGAATGTGATTGCATTTATATTACACATTTACTTCAAATAAACAAACATAGAAAGTAACTATTAGAGACTAGAGCGATGGTTACTCTGTGTAGGTTTTAGTAAGATTTTAAATACCGAAATTTGTTGGATTTTTGGAGAGTTCGAACTTAATATATATTATGGATAGGTATGTTTATATGTATTCATTTTACTTTATATACAGGTACTTACTAAAAAAAAGTACTTCTGGTGTTCGAAACGAAAATCATTCACCAAACACTGGCCGAAAACTTGAATACACCCGAATGGTCATTGGCTAGATTAGACCTGATATGTGTTCATTATGTACGGAGTTCTCTCCGGGGAAGTCGACGCCGGAAAAATTGCGATTAAACGACCGTTTGACGTGTTTCGTGATGAACGCATTTTCGTGTCCAACACACGTACAATATTACGCGATGGTAACCTTCAAACTGGTGGATAATACCAATACATATAACATAAAAATATTGTAATGTCACGCGTCGTTTTCATAATAATAAAATAATATCGAAGGTCTGCAAAACGAGTAGCTGTACGGACTATATACATACATACCTACAAATGCGTGTTTTCCGATGTACGCCATGCGGTCGAGTTGCTATGATCGCGTCTTGTTTCCGACGCGAACCCGATACGATCAATAATAAAATATCGTTGTTGTTCGGATTTCGTACCTCGTCGTGTGTCCGATATTCATAATTACGACCAGCCAGACGGATCCGTTGCGCACAAGTCCGATGACGATGATGACAGTACAACAGATAATTTTATATTCTTAAAATAGTTGTGCACAGTGTTACGGATATTTCTAGAGATTTCAATATCGTCTCCACCAAGGTCGTTTTATTCATTCGCGTCAATACTCGCCTGCATACAAATGCGCACGAAAAAAAATATGAATTCGATCGTGACGTATTTGTTCGGAGCAGCTGAGGTACTTACCACTAGTTGTACTGCCATTTACAGGGTTAATGGTAAGTGGTTTAAGTTCACATTACATACCCGTGTCGAAGGGGCCTCCAATCTCCATGATTTGTAAAACATTATAATTACGTAATTGATATTTTTTACGTGTAATTTTATTTTTTTTTAATTTAATCGTTTCCCCAGGGTGCTGTAGCAGCCCCACTCTTGTTTAACTTATACACATCAGATCAACCCACAACCAATCATACAATCACAAGTGACTTTGCAGACGATAAAGCTATCCTAGCCCTTCACTCAGAACCCGAAACTGCATCAAACTTAATCCAATCACACCTAAACCTATTACAAACATGGTACAAGGAATGGGGTATTAAGATAAATTAATCAAAATCTGCTCACTGCACTTTCACATCAAGACATTCAAACTGCCCGACCATAACTCTCAATAATATACCCATCCCTCCCACACAAAATATTCGCTATTTAAGCCTCCATTTTGACCGTCGACTAACCTGGGCACATCATATCCATAGTAAGCGAATTACTCTCAACAATCGATCACGACAACTGCGACTCCTCCTAACTTCTAAATACGTTAATCTAAACAATAAAATACTCATTTAAAAACTTATATTGAAACCTATATGGTCGTATGGTGTACAACTTTGGGGTTCAGCCAAAATCTCAAATCTAAATAAAATCCAAACGTTCCAATCTAAATACCTCCGTCAAATAACCAAAGCTCCCTATTATATTTCAAATGAAACACTTCATAATGACTTCTCAATTCCAACAGTAAAATAAGTAGCTAAAATCTTCTATAAACGCCTTCACTCAAATCTATCCAACCACCACAATTCTCTTGTCTCAAATTTACATACTCGTATTATCCCTGGTGATCCAAGAAGACGTTTAAAACGCCAATGGTGCCGGGACCTTCTAAATGACTAAAAGTCAACCCCTGCTATGAAGTTCCATCACTGGATGGATTCTTCAATCAAGACTGCAATTCAACCTCTACTTATCTCACTTATACTTATTGTAAAAATATATATTTACAGATTGTATAAATAAATATTTGATTCAAAAAAAAAAAAAAAAATGTAATCGTTTAACAACTGACGACATTTTTGGCAAATATCTGAAAATAGCAATCGATGGTTGTAGGATACTAAATGAAACAATTTGTACTTCTAGATAGTGATCTTACTTTAAAATTAAGCCATTTTGGCTAAGTGCAATACAACAACAAATATAATAAATTCAAAAACAATAACTATTATATAGTTATATATTATAATTATTAGTTTTTAACATACTAATGACGATCTAAGATTCAATTAAAATTAAAAACCAATATCTGCAAAAACTGGTGACTTATCATAATTTTATTTTTTCGATTCATATGATAGACGGTCTCGGAACTTAGTATCGGAACACTAGTCTAATCGGTGAAGGCAGTGACGATGGTGTTCTTATGTGTTTACGGCACCTGGGATCGCCTTGGCTTTGATTGCGT